>CM049579.1:22304932-22382828 GCA_027123335.1 Amphiprion clarkii | reverse complement strand
GATGTTACTGTAAATATGTCTATTTCTTTGTTAAAAACTTGGAGTAGACTGCCAGGTTTTCCACATTACTAAGTTTTCTTCTTAACCCTTAGATGCATGAGTGATTGGACCCTAATCTCCAAAAGATTTTTGCAAAATGTGTAAAATTGTCTTCAACCCTTAGATGCACGAGTGATTAGACCCTACACTCTTCCGTAAGTGGGTCAAAAATGACCCGTGTAAGTGTGTTTTTATGCCACTTTTTAAATTTTGGAGAATAATAATAATTTAGATTATTGTTTGCATTGTATTTTTGTCCACGCAAGAACGATTTCATGTTTGAAATATGCATATTTATCACGTTACAACAGATGTTGAACATTTTGATGATTTAAAAAGAGGAATATTACACAGAACAGCAATAGAAGAATGTTAGCATCCCTTTTGTTGACATTTTTCCATTGACATTTTATCAGTGACAAAGACTTTGGGGCAGTAATACAAATATTACAATTTCTTTAAAAATATAAAAGGCAACTTAAACATTTTAATAGAATGATATCAAAAACATGCTTCTTGAGGAATACCTGGAATAGAAATGATAAAAACTTTTCATTACAAAGATATTGCTAGAAAGCGACCTCAATGGGTCATTTTTGACCCACTTATGCATCTAAGGATGAATAAAGAAGATACAATAATAATAATAATAATAATAATAATCATAATAACAACAATAATAATAATAATAAAATTGTTAGGCTCATAATTGAAACTCAGAATACCCAACTATGACTGCTACAACTGTTTACCATTTGTCACAGTTAGCTTTTGCATAATGTTCAGTGAATTTACATAGATATCCAGTGTTGTATTGATTATGCCTGGAATAAGTATCAAATTAATCATAGTGGGGCATCAGATCAGAGGGGACTGTAATGACTCCAGCTAATCCATAATTCCTGTTCAACACATGAACCCTTCTCTCAGACAGAGAGAGGCAACACTGATTTTCAAGCACACCATCAAGCAGCCTGCCGACAGAGCCAAAAATCGCTCCGAAGTTGGAAAGAAGATGAATCGTCAATATTTTAGCAAATACTAAGATAATGAGCTGTTAGAAAGACATCATCGGAACTGTGGTGGCATTTTCAGGGGGCAATCATCTCATCAACAAACTGAAACAATTCAGCAACACCATGATGATAATTTGCACAACTCTCTGCTACTTGGCTACTCAGTAATGCGGGTATTTAAAAAATTGCAGCGATCAAATCAAATCGCACAATTAGGAGTGACCGGGCAGCAGCATTAGTTGTACAATATGAGAGGTTTTACAGGCGAAACTGTTGCTATACATACTGCCATTCAAAAGTTTGGGGTCAGCCAGGCAATTTTATGTTTTCCATGAAAACTCACACTTTTATTCATGTGTTAACATCATTGTACAAGAGTTTCCTAATCATCAATTAGCCTTTCAACACCATTAGCTAACACAATGTAGCATTAGAACACAAGAGTGATGGGTGCTGGAAATGTTCCTCTGTACCCCTATGTAGATATTCCATTAAAAATCAGCCATTTCCAGCTAAAATAGTCATTTACCACATTAACAATGTCTAGACTGATTAATTTATTGTTATCTTCATTGAAAAAAAAACTGCTTTTCTTTCAACAATAAAGACATTTGCAAGTGACCCCAAACTTTTGAACAGTAGTGTATGTAGAACTACCCTATTAACTCTCTGAAACGTCTGTCAGTTTGTTGCTCTATTTTATTCTGCAATAAACAAACAAGTTTAGATATCATACATATTTTGCTGCTTGTATTTTTACAACCCTCTACATACTAGACGAAAAAGATATTTCACCGTGCTGAATGTATCTTTCAACAGCTCCTCTGTATACTGTTTTTATGCCATGCTGCATTAACTCTATTAATGACGTGTGTTTAACTTTTGTCTCAATCTCTCTAACTACTTTCCATACTTGTTTCAACTCTGCTGTGAGCAAATACAGCTGGCAGACTTAATTAAAAGTTTTCTAAACTTCTGAATCACTTGTGGCTTCTAGGTTGCACAGAGTAGGATAAAATGTTTAGTTTTTTCTTTATTTTTGCATTATCTAGTGAAAATTAGAGACATGCTGTTTTGAAGATGAAAAGGTTCGATTTGGTTAATTTTCCCAGGAAAGTCAAAAGTCCAACATTTCTCTCAGTTTTTTATTGTTTCTGGCTGTCCATCCATCCATTATCTATACACCGCTTAATCCTCATTAGGGTCGCGGGGGTGCTGGAGCCTATCCCAGCTGACTCGGGCGAAGGCAGGGGACACCCTAGACAGGTCGCCAGTCTGTCGCAGGGCCACATATACAGACAAACAATCACTCTCACATTCACACCTACGGGTAATTTAGCATAATCAATTAACCTCAGCATATTTTTGGACTGTGGGAGGAAGCCGGAGTACCCGGAGAAAACCCACGCATGCACAGGGAGAACATGCAAACTCCATGCAGAAAGATCCCGGGAATGCCGGGACGCGAACCAGGGATCTTCTAGCTGCAAGGCGAAAGTGCTAACTACTACATCACTGTGCAGCCCTGTTTCTGGCTGTGACAAATTTTATAATTTTGATGATTTTTAAAAAGACAACATGCTTTTTAATCAACCAGCAGGCTTTAGGGTTCAGAGGGTTAAAATATGACACACTCATTGCTATCTGTGAACAACCCAAACTGACTATAATGTCTGAAGTTATTCTGAAATAATTATGTCATATTTTATTAACATTATCTCTTTGGACTTAACATCCTTCCTAAGAGTAAGATTTTAGTGATGCTAATCTCTGCTCATTTTATTCCCAGAGGAGCTGTGTTGTTGTGATAGGAAGGGAATGAGTGACGTCTGAGCTGTCTGTCCATTTCCCTTCCCTCCTCCTCTCTGAATGATAACCTTTCACCTCTTCCTTCACCTCTGGGCTCTCTTTACTCCTTCCTTTGCAAGGAATGCATTTTTGAACGTGATAAGCCAATTTTGACCGTAAACAAACTCTTTTATGCTGGCGGCGTTAGTCAGACACACCCAGACGTGTTGAACAGATTTCCCTTATAGAAGATCCAGAGATGTAAAACTGTGCAGTTTTACAGCTCTGGATCTTTCTGACCAAACTCTGTCTGTCATATCTTTGCTCTTTTTTTCCCCCACAGTTAAGCCTCAGTGTATGTTGTTCTTGAAGATGGTTGCTAGTGTGAGTGGGAAGGAAGAATCAGCATGCAGGCATTGATTTTTTCCGCAATAAATAAATAAAAAAAATTTCAAACCAGCCTCAAAAAGTCGAGGCAAAAACAATTTTTCAAGTACGGTTTTCTGTAGAAGAAACCGTCGTAGTACACAAAATACCAGCTGTCTTCTATTTTTCTTGGAGAGTAAAAACAGACCAGCCGGTTTGCTGTCATCATAGACCTTTTAAAACCTGTCACCTGCTGTCTGTGGCCTATCAGGGAGGCTTTCCAGAATTACTCAAATTTACCCTCTCAACGGAAAATAAACCACCTGATCCAGATGTAATCATAGCATTCAATACATGATATCAGTTCACATCATCCCCATACATGCAAGGATCTTCTAGTGGGTTCTGTGGTCTGCTATCAGCCCAGTTATTGTGGTGTTGCTGCAATTTACCACGAGAAACAAAATTCCACTTTTCGTCAGTGGCTCAAGGACACTTGAGCTTGAGCCACGTCTGTAATTACAGTTGTATTTTTTGACCTGAGTTTTGTTTTGATTCATAATTTTATTGTTTTCCGCTCTGTGTTTTGTTAAGTTTCGGCACCAAAGCTACTTGGCTAGGTTCAGAAAAAAGTCTTTGTCATGTAAAACACCCCGTCACTGCATTTACCAAGTGTTACTAAAGCTCCATTTTATCCAGTGAAGATTTTACATGCCCTGATTCACATATCAGTAAGTGGTCATTGACGTTGTCAGGATCACTTTCTGTTTATCAGTGATCAGAATGGATGATAATGGCCTACTGAGCCCATTAGTCAAAGCAGGTCCCCATTGGCACCACATGTATGGGAACGATATGCACTGATAATGGGTCATTAAATGTGCTGATAACATGCATAATCAAATATACATACTATAAATGAAGCTTACAAAGAACGACACATTTCTTCATTGGAAGTGACCAAAATTACAGCAGAAAGAATACTCCCATGAGGACATATCAAAGGGACAGTGCACTGTTTCTTCTTAAAGGGTTGGGCATTAAAGGGAATTAAAGTACCACTACGGAAAACCTGTGTGAGCAGAAGTGAACAAACATAACAAGTTTGTAGCTCATGTTAGCGTTGATCAGGGGTGACAGGAATTAGCATTTCCCGCTTATTTACAAAAACACTAAAATTACATGGGGATGGAGAAAATGGCGGTATATTAAAACTGTCAGGTTACGCACCACAACAAATCAAGCAAATTTTTTTTCCCCCGGTCTTTGTTCAAAATCATTTTTAAAAGGATGCTCAATATGATGATCAGCAGCCCTGACTTCCTGTTCCCTCAGTGTCTGCTTGTATTTCATTTTTTTTCAGAAACAGCCTCAGTTCTCTATATTTTTTGGGAATTTCAGTCCACAGCCAAACTTTCCCCCAGAAGCGCCCCCTCTTTCATTCATTCCTCATTACTTGGTGTGTTTTCCCCGAACAGAGTAGCTTTTTATGCTTAGAATGAAGATCAGAGATGAAAAAAATGTGAGACACCGTGCAAGGATAACATTTTGTTGGACAGGTAAACTACGGCTCAAAAGTTAAAAAGTTTGGGATCACTTAGAAATGTCCTTATTTTTTGAAAGAAAAGCATTTTTTTTTCAGTGAAAATAAGATTCAATTAATCAGAAATACAGTCTAGACATTGTTCATGTGGTAAATGACTATTCTAGCAGGAAACGGCTGATTTTCAATGGAATATCTCCATAGGGGTACAGAGGAACATTTCCAGCAACCATCACTCCTGTGTTCTAATGCTGCATTGTGTTAGCTAATGGTATTGAAAGGCTAATTGATGATTAGAAAACTCTTGTGCAATTATGTTAGCACATGAATAAAAGTGTTAGTTTTCATGGAAAACATGAAATTGCCTGGGTGACCCCAAGCTTTTGAATGGTAGTGTAGATACCTATAGCATGAAGAAGCTAAAGTTAGGCATGTGAACTAATGTTTGTTGTTGGGATCATTGTCTTGTTAGTCATACAGTGTAGAACTACAGATGAAACTCTGAGTGAACCTTCCATTTTTCTGGACTGTATGCATTGCAGGGCAACTTTTCAGCTAATGGATTTATGGTAGGGTTATGGTTTTTGAAAATTGTGCATGTAGTTGAAGAATGATGTGCATAAATGCGCCTCTGTTTTCTTCCCATTGGTGGTGCTAGACTGCTACAGTCATGAAACTTGGATAAGAATCTTCTAACCAGATTTTACACTACACTGCTTGGTCCACAGTTATTACTGTAGATAAAAGGAATCACAACAGTAGTGTATAATCAGATAATAAATTAACTGTGCCAATTTTTTATAAATAAAAGAAGAATAAAAACAAATACAACACTGTAAAATACATTAAAAGTGAGAAGTACAGTATATATGTGAAATAATATCAGATATGATTACGAAATGTACAGAATATTTAATTGTATATGTGAAAATATAAATACAAATTAGAGTGTACATGGAATACAAGGAAAAATGGCTAATTTGATATACTGACACTGTAGTTTTCATTTTTACTTCAGCATGTAAGCATTTTGCTTAATATAAACAAGGCAGACTGAGCTACATTGTTGCATCTGATGTCGAACTTTAATGATTTGGCAACAAAGTTTCTGGGAAAACAAAGCAAAAAAGTTTTATACCATTTGACAATAAGTCCTTGACAATGAGATCATAAACCCACTAACCACTAATTACAAACAGCCTCTCTGTCTGCATGCTCGGCTTGGAACAAAATGTGATTAATACATATTTTATTAAAAGTCAGATGTGGTCTAGTCTCTGTGCTCCACCCCAGTATGATTCATATGCTGCAGTTTGATTGATTACACACTTTTAATTAATATTTTATTAATTCTCAGCAGATTGCACAAAGAAATATTTCCTTTTTATTATGATTAAAATTCATTTTATGTTATTGTCCATTATATGAGACATATCTTTGTTCCAAAGGCTTTTTGCACTGAGTAGAAGGAAATTTGGAGTTAGGTGCTGGATACTTATTTGTCATGAAAGCAGTCAGATTTACAGAATTGCAAGCTGTCGGCATCTTCAATGCAGAAGGCTCAGTTTCGGCCTCAGACTTTAAAAACTCATATCAGCCAGACTGCAGTCTGGTTCACACACAGGTCTGAGATTCCAGGAGGGATTTGGTCAAGAAAGCCTGATGATTGGGTGAGAAAAGAGAGTTTGGAAGAGGGAAGTGTGTGTGTGTGTGTGTGTGTGTGTGTGTGTGTGTGTGTGTGTGTGTGTGTGTGTGTGTGTGTGTGTGTGTGTGTGTGTGTGTGCGCGTGCGTGCGTGCGTGTGTGTCTGTGTGTGCGTGAGAGAGAGAGAGAGAGAGAGAGAGAGAGAGAGAGAGAGAGAGAGAGAGACAGAGAGACAGAGAGAAATGAAGTGTGAAAGAGTTTTTTCCCATGACTCTAGCAGTCAGACAGGTAGGGGTCTGGGATTAGAGAGTGTGACCCAGCTCAATCGGGAATAATGAATTCTTCCTTCACAGCTGTCACTGGTCTGTATGAAGCTTTAGTCCCACTTTACCCACAGACACATCAAAAGACAGGAAAAACTACATGATCTTCTCTTTATTCTCAAACTGGCATGCTTAGTTTTAAGCCATAAGCTGCAGTATTTTTATATATTTACTCTTGTTATGACACTTAAGAGCTATAACATAGTGGCAACTTAACATATCACCACTTAAAACAATGTCTTAAACATCCTGTGTTAGGTTATTCAGAAAAAAAACCCAACACTGATGGATTTTTTTTAAAAAACAGTGTCACAACAGACACAGTTTGATTGGCAGGTGAACTTACAGAAGTGTGTTACAGAAGCATCAGAGAGATGAGCACATAGAAGATGGTGGCATCTTCAAACAAATATTTTTATGTAAAGAAATGCATGATAGGTGACTTTATTTGATCCTTTTGAGAATTTTTAGAAGCCTAACTGAAGTAGTGGCCAGCACAAGTCTTTAAAGTCTTTTGGGGGGATTGTGATACAACAGGGTTTGTTTGTAGTGAGGTCCCACAGACTGTTATGACCAACTGTGCAATTTTTCCTCTTTTGTATCTTTTAGCTCATTGTTTTAGTCTTCAGGCAGCATTAAGCTCTTCACTGTCAGGTGGCAGCTCTGATAAACCACTGTACACTACCTGCTCAGCACCAGATGTAAGGTAGGCAAAGTAACAAGCTAGTGAGCATATAAGAGGTGTGATCAAAAAGTTCTGTGACATTTCGTGGTGTCACAGTCACACAGAAAGTAGCAAAACTGTATTTATTGTAACTTTCATATATTGTGAATGTGGAATAATGAAAGCATTTGTGACAGCCAGTTAGCTTATCTTAGCACAAAGATGGACAAAGAGGGGAAATGTTAACATGCTTTTATCCAGGTAACAAATCTACAAATGGTCAAAGCTCACTATTAACATGTTATATGTCATTTCAGGAGACTACACCCTCAACATCAGGACCTGTGTTATGCACATTTTCGTTGCCACTGGTAGGTTCCACATTTGCCATGTCTCCATGAACAGCAAAGAGCAAACATCACTAAGAGAAGAAACCACAGTTTTCACAGTGGAAGAGTCAACAGTCTCCAAGACTGAAGAGGGAGTGTCCAGTCAGGAGCACCAGGAGCATGCACGTTGTTTTCTTCCATATTCACATGGTTGTGCATTGTGAATTCATCTCTCAGGGTTAGACCATCAATGCAGAGTTCTGCTGTAACATCTTGATGTGTTGCAATGCATCATGTACCAGCATTATTGACCACAGCAACACAAGTATTGCTCTCCACCCACCCTACTCTGCATACCTGGCTCCCTGTGACTTCCTCTTTCTCTTCCAAATGTGGCAGGAGAGATGGGAGCTTTTGTAGGCACAGTCTCTGAACTTTTTGATTGCAGCTTGTAGTGGAGCATTTAGCAGCTAGACAGCAGATGTCTTTCTTGGAGTTGATGATGACCAAAAACTACTAAAAGCAAAGTTAATATAAACAAATTAGATCTTATCTTATCTTATCTTATAGTATATTATCTTATCTTAATGTTAAACTTAAATTCACCAAGCAGGTACAAACATGACTCCAGATGAAGTTTTCCATTATCTGAGTTCACCATAACATATTACAATGGGTTCACAGCCTACATGTGACCAAAAGCTTCGATATTACACAACATACAATATTCATGTGGAAGTTGTATGAAATGTAAAAAATGATCATCAAAACATAATTGCTCTCTGTATAAAGCAACAGATTTGCCTACTGGACTTAATTGAAGAAGTGAAACAACTGAAGGCTGTGATCAAAGAAAAGGATAAGAAAATTGAAGAGCATGAAAGAAGAGTAGATGATTTGGAGCAGTACACAAGAATGGATGATCTGGTGATATCTGGACTTGAGACAACTCACCGTATCTATGGACGGACCACTGCAGGTGACAAGGAAGGTGAGGGTGCACCAAGAGATGAATTATGCACACTGGAACAGCAAGTCATGAACTTCTTCAGTAGCAAAGACATTCCTATAGACAGTCAAAGTATAGCTGCTTGCTACACGATAACCCAAAGACAAGACAAGAAGCCCAACAGGTCCAATATCATCATTCGATTTGTGAGTAGAAAACTCAAACATGACTGAAGGGCACAGGGGTATATGTAAATGAGCATCTGACTAAGAGAAATGGTGAAATTGCAAGACAAGCTAGAATCCTGAAAAAGGAAAAGCGGATTCAAGACACTTGGACAAGGAACTGCAAAATAATCCATCCATCCATTATCTATACACCGCTTAATCCTCACTAGGGTCGCGGGGGGGGCTGGAGCCTATCCCAGCTGACTCGGGCGAAGGCAGGGGACACCCTAGACAGGTTGCCAGTCTGTCGCAAGGCTACATACAAACACAAACAATCACTCACACATTCACACCTAGGGGCAATTTAGAATGGTCAATTAACCTCAGCATATTTTTGGACTGTGGGAGGAAGCCGGAGTACCCGGAGAAAACCCACGCATGCACAGGGAGAACATACAAACTCCATGCAGAAAGATCCTGGGAAAGCCGGGACGAGAACCAGGGATCTTCTCGCTGCAAGGCGAAAGTGCTAACCACTACGCCACTGTGCAGCCCACTGCAAAATAATGATACGACTAAATGGCACACCAGAACAGGCTAGAGTGATAGCAGTCAGACATTAAAGCTGGACCGATACAAATGAAAATGATGACTCATATGGTGGAGAAGTGGAATAGTGGAGGGAGGTTAGATATTTAATTTGTTGCAAAATATAGGTATATGCCAAATATTGCTTTTGATGGACAAATATGGTAAAAATAAGTGAATACACAGATTTTAAGTGTTTTGACTTTAAAGATCACAGGCCTTATGAGTTAGAAAACGACTTTGATCCAGAGATCCACTTCTACTAGAACATTGATATTAACTGTGAATATTTTTCTGAAGATAAGTTTAATTCCAGTATGAAGATGGAGGGGTTTTCAGTGATTCATTTTAATAGTAGGAGTCTCTACAGTAATCTCTCCAAAATTAAAGATTACCTTCAACAGCTTCAACACAAGTTTACTATAATAGCGATTTCAGAGACTTGGTTGAGTGATGGTAAAGATCTACAGCAGTGGTTCTCAACTGGTCTGGGCCTGGGACCCACCATAAAACTGAAATGACAAGTCGTGACCCAAACAATATTTCTCCAAAAATCAACAATTTATTGACTGAGCGTTCGAAGACAAAACTTTTAAACCTGAACTCAAGTACTTCACAACAACTCAAAATCAAGCAGCAATACTAATTCAAGTACTGAGGACTTTGAAACAAGTAGAACAATAGCCTCAAGTAGTTCACAGGATATATAAAAGTGCATTTTTTTCTACAAAAAAAGTGCAATTCAACAAAACCAGTAGCTTCTCATAATACTGCACAAGTCTGCAACATTGCTGTTGTAGCTGGAGAAACTATGTATAGACATATGTGCAAAAGAGTCCAAAACATGAAAACTGATGAAGTGCATTCAACAAATTATTAAAGTGAAGAAATGCTTAATGTTCTGATCAATCTCAAAATGTAAACACAATAAAACATTTTTCAAAGGGCTTAACTATATTTGAAAGCCAATATTTGGGGAAAAAAATAGTGTGCAATATTGAAAGAAAAGTGTGTTTTTAAGCACTTACAAATAAACAAAAGTCACAAGTCACAATAAAAGTACTGCAGAACTACATGAAGTTCTAATGGCTTAGCTGAGGATGCTTTTTGGCCTTTACAAGAGTCTCAAAATCTGGTTGTAGGCATGATAAAGCAACTCTGAGGTCATGCTCAATGTTCAGTTTATTTCGGTATTTTGTTTTCAGCTGAACAAGAGCTGAGAAGCCACATTCACAGAGGTATGTGGTGCTGAATGGTAGGAGGATTTTTACAGCTCGACTAGCAATGGAGGGATACTCTCTCATCACATCGTTGCACCAGAACTGGGAAAGGCTTACCTCTGTGAATTTCTTTCTGAGAGTGCGGTCACATGATAGCTCCACCAGCTGACATTCATCGCTGCTAGGCAACGTGATGCTTTCCATGTTTATTCCAAACGGGTCGCGCACCCAGTCGTCCTCGGGTTGTTTATCGGGAAAGTAGTTGCTAAACCGCTCGAAAAGTTTATTGCTGCTGTTGCTATGAAAACATACAGTTTCTTCTACAGTAATACGAGTGTCCTCACCGGTCGCTGCTGACACGACGACCCCCTGCGGGTGCGGAGGGGAACTACAATGACTCGCCACTAAATTGGATTATCTTAATTTTTCTCTCTTTTTAGAAAAAGGCTCGCGACCCACCAAAACGGCCCCGCGACCCACTTTTGGGTCGCGACCCACCAGTTGAGAAACACTGACATAGACTGTACAGGACGTTACATGGTGCATTCGAAAGCACTCGGACATCAGAGTTTCACTCGTTATTCGTCTTTCCTGGACTTTCGCTCTTTATGGCCGGCTGCAACCTTTCATATACATATTTTTGAATTAGATCGTTCAGAACTAGGGTGGCAGCCGGGGTGGCAAGGCATCTTCTAGGGGTGGCAGTTGCCACCCTATGCCACCCCAGTAGATCCGCCCCTGGACTTATGTAAAGTGTTTGGCACAATTAATCATTCCTTACTTCTGCAGAAATTGGAGCGTTATGGTATAAGAGGTGTTATACTAATTTGGATAAGAAGTTATTTAAATAATAGGTTTCAGTATGTAAAATTTAACAATACTGAGTCACATGTTAGAAAAGTAACTTGTGGTGTTCCACAGGGTACAGTATTAGGACTTAAGTTATTTATACTTTATTCGAGTGATATTGGTACAGTACTTAATAAGTTGAAATTCATTACATTTGCGGATGATACTAATTTATTTTCAGGACCAGACATTAAAGAATTGTTGACATCAGTAGAAAAGGAGTTGTTGATCAGGTTAAATGAATGGTTTGATATCAATAAATTATCATTAAATGAAAACAAAACAAAATGTGTGGTGTTTGGTGGTGTTAAGGCAAATTGTGAAATTCAATTAATCCTAAATGGAGTTGAAATTGAAAGAGTATATGAAACCAAATTCTTGGGAGTAATTTTAGATCATAAACTCAGTTGGAAGTCATATTATATTATGGAATGAACTTAGTGATGATTTGAAACTGTGCAGATCTCCATTGAGCTTCAAAAAAAGCATTGAAAGGCAAAATAATTAAGTAATACAGTGTAAAATGACTGATACGTGAAATGATTTAGAACAATTAATTTTGAGTAAAATCTTGTTTTGTTTTTTTCTTTTTGTCCTTTATTTCTTGTATTACTGATATGCTGGGTTATTTTATTTTTTGTACAGGATAGGCAAAATAAGCCTCGGCTTCAGCCTATTCCTTTTTCGGTTGCAGAGCTTGTAAAATTATTATTATTATTTTTTCTTTTTTGTGAGAAGAGGAGGGGAAGAGAAGAAAAGGAAAAAGAAAGGGAAATGGGAAGAAAGGAGGGAAGAAAAAAAGGGAAAAGAGAGGTAAAGGGGAAGGAAAAGGAAGAGAAGAAAGGAAAGGAAGGGGAAAGGAGAAGATGGAAAAAAGAGAAAAAATGTTTACTGTAAGAATGTATAATAATTCTTTGTTATTTGAATGCACAAAATGAAATTAATGTACTGTAATATTGTAACCGAAATAAACCATTCATTCATTCATTCATTCATATTTATTCAGAACAATGACACACAGATATCAAATCACTGCTTTGAAGTGCCATTAGTTTTAAAATTATGAACATAGCTGTGTTTTATGATAAAATGTTTGAATTAAACCATTAGATTCTTTGACATCTGACAATACAGGTTCATGTTAACATTGATATTAATGTATTAATTGGGACACAGTTAATGACAAACACAAAGACACCTTTCTTTATTCTTTGTGTAACAGAGTCCTCTAGTGGCTTATACACAGTCTCTCTGAGTCACACAAACACTTGCAAAAAAAAGTGCGTTATTAAAGTGCCCTAAGCTGGTCTGCTCTCAGAGCTTTCAGCTCATATCTGAAGCAGTGCAGACATACCTGTCTGTCTGCCGCTATAATACCTGTAATTCTCTCCCCCCAGGCCCAGGAGTATGTGTGTGTACTGGTATTAGTCATGTTGTGGGGACACAAATGTGATTACACAGTCACATTGTGGGGACTTGAAAAAGCCTTTCAGTCATTAAATTTTAGGGTGAAGGCTGGTTTAAGGTTAGGTTGAGGCAAGTAGTAGTTATGGCCAGAGTTCCGGTAAGTCGCCAGGAAATAAATGTAAGTCAAAGTAACGTCATCTGAAGTGATGGAAATACGAGACAGTTCATTTTACTCAGGCAGTAAACACTCAGGGACAGTGCTGGGGAAGCTATTTTAGAGCAGAGCTGCATGTGCTACCAACAACACAGCAACTCAATGGGGCCAAAGCTAGTTTAGTTAACTGAAATTACTCAATAAAGGCACTAGAAAAGTTAACAAAACTGACAATGTACATGTGATACGAAATTAGAACAAAATATAATGTAATAAAGTCAATAAACTCAGCTGACCTTATTGCAAAAATTTTGCAGGTCATGGTTCAGTATGATGATGGTGATTCAGGCTGAGATCCAGGAAGTTTGTCCATAATGAAGCTGTGTGAACGCTGAGTGACACCTGCTGTCAACATGCACTACACCAGGGTCAAGTGTGTGGTGGTGGGTGCCCAACGCATTCATTGTCTTTTCATGTCCTCACAGAGTTAAAAATTTCCTCTGCATAAACTTATAGACCTTTTTATTGCAAACCTTTGAGGATGATCCCACCACAGGAACCGTCTCTGTGGAAACTCTTTTAGGGCCTTATTTGGGGAAGAAAACAGTACGTACTGTACCTGTACAAGCACCATTTTCTGCTCTCATCATGTCCTCATTTAGTGGCAGTCTCCTCTTCTTTAACATCACCATTACTGGAGTTAAGCCCAGTTACTATTTATTGTTGTTTTGCTGCACTTGGAGTTGATGTAGCTGTTGAAGCAGCAACTTTGGTTGATGAATAAGTTTGAGTGAAAGATTGCTGCCACTCCTCCTCCTTTGCCTGTACTTCTAGGGGTATGACAACTTTACATGACTGGGAGGGTTGAGTTATTTAAAGGATTGATAATGTTCTCACCATCTTATGCCTGCCTGAGTCTCTACAGTGAAGAGCTACCTGATGAAAGAAAAAGGACAGAAAGGGTTTGATTAAAGGGGAGAAGCATATGAAGATAACAAAAATTATATTCAGCAGTTGACTACACAAAAATGCTCAAAAAGTCATTGCTCTACTTCAATCACTATGCAAATACAAATGGAACTGAACTAACAGCTAGTGACTGCAAATTGTAGCTGAACTACTAGGTTAATTCCATATTCATGACTGTCCAAAACTATTCAGAGAGAATAAAGCAGAAACCATAGTTTAAATCAGATCATGTGATCTGCATTCAACTGCAGTCAGCTGTCTGTTCTGTTTGCAGGACTTTGTATTTGACATTCCTTTTAAATTACTATGATACAAACTCAGAGGTATGCAGGTTATGTCTTTGAACTGTGTTTGCTATGTTCTTTTTTTGCTGTGTATTAGTGTGCACATGTTTATTTTGAATTCTGCTCGCTGAATAAATATTTGAAGGTTCTCATTGGTTATTTACATTTGACACTGAATTCATTAGTGCATTGTTGTTATTCTGAAGGGAACACCATCGCCTGAAGTCTTTCCACTGAAGGATTTTGATCATTTTATTAAAGAGGACTTCAAATGTATTAGTCAGGAGAAGTGCTTCTCAGTCTGCAAAGAGTCAGAAGGAGTTATATCATGTCTGGAAAAAGTGAATCTTGGATTCGGCTGGGAGATTCTCAGGGCATTGGAGAGTCTGAGGCTGTTTATCACACGGAGAGAATCTAATACTGTGATCATGTCATATGGATGGGATGTTAAAGCTGGCAGTGATTCACATGTTTGATACTGGATGTCTCCAGACTGCACATATTGACAATATATCACTACAGCCCTTCAATCCGGCTTTGATTATCTTGAATGATGGACTGGCTGGATGATGTGAAGTGTCCATACTTGTTTAGTTTTTTTCAGCGTCTCAGGCACTAACTCAGAGATGTTGAGGATTTGGGGATAATCAAAGCCTTCCAATTCTAATAACCACTCTGGATGTTGACTCAAACTGTTTAAAAGTTGTAAAACAATAATTATTGTAACTCTCGCATGTCCACGCTTTAATCTCACCATTAACATGTTACACCTCATTGCAGTAGACCAGTCTATCAACAGCAGGACCTGTAGTACACACTGTGTGTTTGTGACCACTGGTAGCTGCACAGTTACCAGTTTCTCCAAGGACCACAAACATCACATTCTGTGTCCGTCAGCAGCTAGATGATGCAACCTTGACATGGAGGAACATCGTTGCTGATGAAAGGTGGGTCTGCAGCTACCACCAAAACAAGAAACAACAGTTTTCACAAAGGCAGAGCTGTAGCTTCTTAAACTGGACGCGGTTAATCAGGTCAAGAGCACCAGGAGTACAACCAGGAGAACAATTAATCCTCCAGGACTTTACTGTAGCTCTACTCTGACGTCTTAAACCAACACTGCAGATGCCATAGACGGTTCAATGATTTATATCATAGAAATTTACCTGACTCGTTTAAATATTTTGTCTTAGTTTCCATTTAACTATGTTTAAAAACAAATATTTGAACTTCCAGAATATATCATTATATAAATGTAGCCAATTATTTTAAATAGGATGAACGTAAATCATTATTTATTCTACAAATTTACCAAACTAATTGAAATATTACGTTTTAGACCACAGAACATTATGTAATATATACACCTACCTGAATAATTTCGTTATAGAGGTGAAGACCCTACAATATTTTGTGGTTTACCTGAATATTTAAAATATTTAGACTAAAGCCCTACCATATTATTTATTCCACAAATGTATCTGGAATATTACAGTAGGACCCAACAATAAAACAAGTTCATATCATTTAGGACAACTTTTGAGTCATTTTGGACAACCTTTTATTTTTTTATTTATGTAGTTATTTTAATGGTTGATAATTCAGAGGGAGAGGATCTGAATGGAAGTTGAAAAGGCTGCAGTGGAGGATCAAAGAAGCTGTAGATACCTGCAGTATCACTGTATCTGTCCAGGATCAGATTCTTTATTAATTGACTCTGGCTCCATCTGTTGGCCAAATAAATACACTGAGAAAAAGTTGAATAAGAGCTCATGTTTGATCAGGTTCACTTTAACTTCAGATCAGGTCATTGACAGTTAGGAGAAGAATTCTTCATGTCTAAATATCTGTACTTATTAATCATTATTTATTATGTGAAATGAACCATCATTTAAGGATAAGGTCAGTGTAATGTTGTGTACATAGTGTGTTTCTTTGTAACTTAATCTAAAGCAGAGCATTTCTAGAGATGGATAGAATCCATGATGTTGTTTTGGTCCCTTTTCAGCATCCATCCATTATCTATACACGGCTTTTAATCCTCATTAGGGTCGCCAGGGGCGGAGAGGGGGGTGGGGCTGGAGTCTATCCCAGCTGACTTAGGGTGAAGGCAGGGGACATCCTGGACAGGTCACCAGTCTATCACAGGGCTACACATTGAGACAAACAAACACAATCACACCTATGGACAATTTAGAATCACTAATTAACCTCAGCATGTTTTCGGACTGTGGGAGGAAACCAGAGGACCATGAGAAAATCCACGCATCTACAGGGATGCATTACCCCATCCCCTACAAATTTATAGTGTCAAAGAAAAAATGATTTATTATCAGTCTGAATCAGTCAGAATTTTGCTGTGTATGTTGAATATGCTCCACCTTCAGACCAAACTCGAGACTTTTCATTTCATTCATGTTAATTTTTGGTAAAAACAACTTTCAAAACCGCTAAACACACACTATCATTACTGACCTCTTATGTAGAGACAGCTGAAAATGCTTGTGTCCAAAAAACTCCATTGTACTGCTGAAAAAGGTAGAAGATCCCTGGTTCGCGTCCAGGCTTTCCCAGGATCTTTCTGCATGGAGTTTGCATGTTCACATTGTGCATGCATGGGTTTTCTCTGGGTACTCCGGTTTCCTCCCACAGTTCAAAAATATGCTGAGGTTAATTGCTTATTATAATTTGCCCATAGGTGTGATTGTCTGTATGTATATGTAGCCCTGTGATAGACTGGTGACCTGTCCAGGGTGTCCCCTGCCTTCACCCTCAATCAGCTGGGATAGACTCCAACCTCCCCACAAACCTAATGAGGATTAAGCGGTGTATAATGGATGGATGCTGACAAGGAACCAAAACGACATCATTATGAGCCACTCTTTGTTGTGGGTGGCCGAGTTGTTAAAAGTGTGCACTTGAAAGACTAAGATCAACGGATCGACTCCCGCTAGACTGACTTTTATATACTAGGGTTAGAATTAACCCTAACCCCTTTATATACTCCTATTCACAGTATTGCACAGTCCTTAATATTTGCAAAATAAATGTAGTTATTGTAGTTTTTAACTGTCTTTTACATACAGTTTACATGAGTTTTTCAGCTCGGTCTTTACCATTTTCCATTCATTGTCACATGTATCGTAAATGCAGCACCACTAGTTGCTACAAATCAACCCCCGGGTGGCTACAGTTGTAATTTAAACTGCTTGGATCCATCAGAATTCTTCTTAAAGTCAGCAAACCAACTAAATGACACAGCCAATCAAATAGTCTTAGCCAATAAGGTGTCCCGCACACGAAGGAAAATGTCTATATTAGTGTGTTCAAAGTCTTCACCCGATGTCAAGAATTAAATTAATAATCTGACCTTCACCTACCAAAGTCTCCCTGTGGATTAACAACAGAATGGAATAAAATAATTTCCTGCTACACATGCCGGGGAAGAAAGGCAAGTAATAAATATAAAATATGACAACAACTTAGTAACTCTAACTTCACAAGTAGGTGGAAAGAAATAGAAGAGGAAAATAAACAGGGGAACTGAGTACTGGTGGGTTTAATTAAATATTGTAGAACAACATAGAGTCTGTTCTGAAGTAAATTCGATAATTTAATCACTTGGTCCATTCTGATACAGCAAACACTTTATTTGACATTAATTTACAAATAAAACCATGATGTTAAGACTGATGGTGAAAACACATCATTCACTACAAAGGCTGTAGAGAAGTGCACTTCACTGGAAGCTGTGTGGAAGTCTTCAGGTAAAGCACATGCAAGAATCACTAGCACAACAACAAAACAGAAGGCCGCAAATCAGCAATACTGCTCTTCAAATATATGTGTAGGAAATGAATGCTGGGTATGACAAAACGCCCATTTCTCTCCTATAGTGACACTGTGATTTTGTTGTATGCACATATTTCTGTATAAAGGCCTCAACCAATCAGTCAGTCTGAACAACTTACAGTTCTTTTGACAAAAGCACACAGACGCAGAAGTTTTGTCAAAACTTCTGCATCTAAAGGCTGTCGGTATACTGTCAAGACAGTGTCACACATATTACAAAAATACAGCAAACATTTCTGAATTTTACAAAATGGAACAAGCTCTGTAACAGTATTTCTACATTACATTATGCCTCAGGGCAGTACAGAGATTCCCAGCATGTCATTCATGTCATATTAACATTCCAGTACTGTCTACTGAAATCAAATGATCATTTTAGCAATGCCATATTTGAACAGGTCATCAACATAAACAACTATTATCTGTGTAGATTCGTAGTGTTACAAGGAATATTGAGTGCAAAAAGAGCCATTAGTTCTCGGGTTCACAGACGAGGCACGGTGCAAACTGTCAAATGTACATCACTGATGAAAACAATAAAAAGGACATCAAGAGGAAAATACTACTTATTCCATAAGTAAATGTCATATCATTCTCCAGATGTCAGGTTTAAAGATACAAGTTGTTTTACAGATACAAGTTGTTTTACTGACAATCACTATCCCAATGTGTGAACAATTTCCAGAGCTGAAAAACTAAATAAGCCACTTTCAACATTCAGAGGACATTCTGGAATAAAAGATGGTAAGAGGCACCAGAAAGTAAACAGTAGTTAAGCTGCAATTAAATAGTTCTGGTCTTTCTTGTCCACCTTTGACTGTATTTTGCAGCCAGAGTTGTTTCTTTACCCAAATGGAGCTGGACGGAAGTAACCTGAAAGAAATGGACTTTGTGTTGGAGGTATGTTTGTGTATATTTGCGTGGTTGAGGGAGGGTGGGGGTTATTTCCAGGCTCTGCTGCTCTGAACCCTGCTGCTGCCTCTCCCAGAACTCTGACGACTGGACGCTTTAGAATGCGAGCTGCTGGTTGACATCCGGCTGCTCATGCGACCTGCAATAAACACACGGGACATAAAAAGCATTTGTTGAGTGCAGAACGTCCAATATATGCTCTTACATTTTAATTCATTACTTCAAACTGAAAGATAGCAGTACTTCAAGGTGCAAAAATATGGGATTTGAATCAAGAAGGAGACACCACACAGGGCTGTCCAGTCCTAGTTTCTGATTTCCACTGAAAATAAAGATCTGTAACACTTTATCTGTCACATTTTTCCTACAATTACCTAGAAAAGACAACTTAAACATGGGAAGCAAAGCTTAGGAAATGAATGACAGAAGTAGAGGCCATTATATATTAACAGCATTTTTTTTTTTTACAACTATATGTTTGTCAAAAAACACAATAAAATTAGTTTTTATGTCAATACCGATTATAACACATTTAATACCAACATCCACTACAGTTCAAAAGTTTGGGGTCACGCAGGCAATTTCATGTTTTCCATGAACTCACACTTTCGTTCATGTGCTAACATAATTGCACAAGGGTTTTCTAATCATCAGTTAGCCTTTCAACACCATCTAATGTGGGGGGACCATGGGTCCCCCCACATTAGAGCCTGGTTCTGCTCGAGGTTTTTTCCCCTGTTAAAAGGGTGTTTTCCTTGCCACTGTTGCCTTTTGGCTTGCTCTGGGGGTCAGGCATATGGGTTCTGGAAAGCGTCTCGAGACAATTTGACTGTAATTGGCACTATATAAATAAAATTGAATTGAATTGAATTAGCTAACACAATGTAGCACTAGAACACAGGAGTGATGGTTGCTGGAAATGTTCCTCTGTATCTCTATGTATGACTGTGAACTCCTTAAGAAGCGCATTCAGCAACAGACTATTACACCGTAAGTGTAAGAAGGAGCGCTTCCGCAGGTCCTTTATTCCAGCATCTGTCAGACTGTACAATGCCACATTATAAACTTCACTGTGTACTGTTTACTGATACATTTTCTTTTCCCCTTACACACACATTCCACCTACTTATGTACAATAACTGATACCTCATCCTCTTGTATATAGTCTTCTATATAATTTAAAAAAAATCTGTACATAATGTTTTCTGCAAATTTTTTTTTTATTCATTTTTGTACTGCCATTGTACTTTTTCTTTTGGAGCTGCTGTAACGGTGAACTTTCCCCACTGTGGGATCAATAAAGTTTATCATATCTTATGTTATGTAGATATTCCATTAATAATCATCCGTTTCCAGCTAGAATAGTCATTTACCACATTAACAATTTCTAGACTACATTTCTAATTCATTTAATGTTATCTTCATTGAAAAAAAACTGCTTTTCTTTCAAAAATAAGGACATTTCTAAGTGACCCCAAAGTTTTGAACGGTAGTGTATATACTTCTGCCTGGGACCAACTCTTATTTCAGACATTTGTGTCTTAAATAATGTGTTACCTACTGCTGTAATTATAAATGGGACAGAAGGTTTTTCAGTTTCAAACGGTGTACTCTTACTGTTGGAGCTACTGGGGATGAGTATTTCCTCCATCTGCTCCTGGATCTTGGCAAGCTCATCTGATGTAAACCGCCACCTCTTCTCTGCTGCCTGTGCTGGATGTTGAGGTGCAGAGCATTTCCTCCCTTTCACTGATGTGGTGCTGGGCAGGCAGGAGGTAGGGATGGAGCCCGTTGTCATTCCACTTGGAAATTTATGAGCGATTATCTTAAGACCTGGTAAAGGAGGACAGAGGGGGGCGGTGGTTTGTAAATGTTACAAAACCACCACTGAAAAGTTTAAATTGAAGATGACACTTGTGTCATTAAATATAGAGCTTCATCTATGCTGTGATATAGAACACACAACCTCTTTGGAAAAAGAGAGATTTCATTATTTATTAAAAGCAGTTCCCATGGTGACTGATAGTGAACCTAACCTAACCTTAGTGAACCTAATCTGTTCGCTGGTAGGTGACTGTCAACAAACTGTCTCTCTGATGTCTCCCCCCTGTTGAGCCTGAGCCGGATGTCTGACGGCGTTTCATTTCCTCATTAATAAAGTCGCAAACAAAGCACATATTAGAAGGCATTAATTAGCTAAATTTATGTCTTTAGGACACATCAAACAGACATTAGATCAAAACCCAAGGATTATTTTCAACATGACTGCATTTATGATCAACCTGTCATCAATGTAAGGACAACGGCAGTGACATTGTGGATTCATTATCAGCTCAGAATAAAATCTGCACACTGTCATTCTGTAAAAACACTGTGATGCAGCGAACATGGCAGCTGTGAGGTTCTCACTAAAACATTTAGCCTAATCACTGTTAAAATACAAAATATCTGAAGCTTTTTTTGACCTAAGACACTGACCAAAGAATTTCCATAAGCACTGTTGTGGTGATTTCTGTGATGTGATGTGACTCTAAAAGTGGACTAAATGCAGTTACAAGTAGGCTGTATGTAGTTGCTGTTATGGTATTTTGAGGACATTCCATGATGAAAATATATACATATATACACACACACTCACTGGCCACTTTGTTACGCACACCCTGCTAGTAAGAGGTTGGACCCCCGTTTGCCTTCAGAACTGCCTTAATTCTTTGTGACATACTTTCAACAAGGTGCTGGAAACATTCCTCAGAGATACTGGTCTCTATTGACTTGATAGAATCAGGTACCTGCTTGCTTGATCAAACCCTAGGACTGTTGCATGAAAGGGTGAAATAACAATTTGGCCACAGACTTTTCTCTCTCAAAGCATAATTTAGGATCAGTGTCACGCATACAAGCTCAGAGTGTTTACATTTCGACACAGGAGTCAGAGCTTCACTATGGATTAGATTTTCTCTAAAGGAAGTAGTTTACCGAACTCCGTGACATTAGATCTTACCTCCACAGAGCATGAACACATTCTCAAATCCTCGTTGGCACATGGTGTTAGCTGCCTGGCTGGCTATCCTTTCATCCTCATCATACACAATGATGATCTTCCCTGCTGCATTTTTCTGCAGTTTGATGGTTAAAGTCTATCAAGTCAGTAAAGTCAATAAAAATGCCTTCATGTGGTAAACTATGGTTGCATGTGACCAAGGATACATATTCCAGCACTTCTTTGGTGTAAGGGTTCATTGTCCGAGTCAACATGGCGATGGGAAAATTGTGCGCTGTAGGAAAGAGAGATTATTTTTAAAAAATGGAAACTTTCAGCATAAAAAGAGTTCATTCATGTTCTCGACACCCACCACTGATGATGTGGCAGCGGTCGTACTGCTCACGGTCCCGTACGTCCAGCAGCAGGTAGGGGCAGTCGGGGTAGGGCCGGCCAGTAGCCTCAGGGATGGACTCATTCACCATCTTCTGATTGTCCCTGTCAATGTTGAGCTCTCCTACACCGCTGATGACACTGTGAAGGACCAATGGGTAGTTTGTGCTCGTTAGTTGTATTTATTTACATTCCTTGTTACCATTCGTTTTGCTATGTACGGCTCTGGTTTTCCATCAATAAACTGTTCCTTCAAGTTGTAATGTTCAATAAAACACCCATCAGCCACTGACATGTCAGGTGAAGTGAATAACATCGATCATCTTGTCATAATGCAACATTCTGCTGGGAAACCTTGAGTCCTGACATTCATCTGGATGTTTGACATCTACCACCCACCCAAACATTTAAGGTCAAGCAACCCACCACCCGCACGTTAACAGCAGTCCTTGATGCCAGTTGCCACCCTCAGCAGGACAACACACGCCGACATGCCATATAAACTGCTCAGGAGTGACCTGTGGAACACAACAGAGCTAAGCTGTTCACCTGGGTTCCACACTCCTCAGATCCAAATCTTACTTAGCATTTGGGGGATGCACCAGGATAAGCCTGATCTAGATATGTCCGACCTGGCAACCCACATGACCCACAGAATGCCCTGCTACCATCCCGGTGCTACAGGACATCCCCAGCGGTCCTGTGTCCATGCCCCACTGGGTCAGAGGAGTTTTAGCAGCATAAAGGGGATCAATACAATATTAGGCAGGTAGTCAAAATGTTATGCCTGATCGGTGTATTCTTTGGAGCCTGCACTCCAAATACTTGCCTTTGCATGGGAAGTTCTTGATTGTCTTGTTTTCAAACTTGTCATATTGACACGTAAGGGATACTAACTACTAATATGAGAAGATAGCTGATGAAGGTTTATTATTATCCTTAGAAATTAAAACTGAAAAACAGAAAATGTCATCTAATTCTGAAAACTATTTTTGCTTTATGTAGTGATTTTCTTTAAACTAAAGGTCACTTGGTGAGTTTCACCATTGATATACTGCAGTTATAAATACCAGTGTTGATGCTTTACAGTAAGTGAGCGTGTAATACAGTCTCGCCATTCATATGTACTGATTTAGATCATTTGGTTTCTCTCGATTTCTGATTTAAAACATGCCTGCAAGCTGATAAGACACTTGGCACAACCTCTACATCAGCTGCTTATTTTACTTATGTCACTGATGATTCAGTAGTCTACAGTAGGGATTTTGTTTCATACAGCAGGGAATGGCTCATTAAGACTCACTGCAGCAAATGTGAGTGTGGAAGTGAATCAAGCAAACACACCACTCTCCTCTTGTGGTGGGTTGCCCCAGTGCTGCCCTATTTTCTGTCTCTATCCATCCTCACCACAAGGTGAAACTGACCTAAAAGCTTTGCCATTACAAAGGCTCTGAGATAGAGTTACACTCATGAGGTTCCTCTTTAAGCTGGAGAGGGGAGAGGATGCAAGTGAGAGAATAAGGGACGCTAAGAACAAATCGAGGGAGGTTACTGTGCAGTATACAGAAGGGCGGGGTGGAGGACTCCCAGATGCCTTAAGAGATAACAAAGTGGATGTACAGCATGTTGGGTGCAGAGCTAGAGATGCATGTGGTTAAGGCAGGGGTTCGTGGGTATGATAGCGATGGTGTAAACCTGTGCTTATTGAGCACATATTGAGGACATAAGATCATGTAATCTGGCAGAAATTGCTATTCAACTGCGATCCAGTACTGATTCATTTGTAGATCTAGCCTACCAGCTACAATGGTCACAAATTTAAAAATTAGACAGAAAAGTCACCCAGAAAAGCAGCATTCTACTCTAGGGCTGCAACTAGTGATTCTTTTCACTGTCAATTAATCTGAAGATGATTTTTTTGATCAATACATTAGTTGTTTGCTATAAAAAATGCCAGAAAATGGTGAAAATGTGTGTGTGAAGTGTGGTAGCGCTCAGTGAGGTTTTCCAGAGTGCTGTGCTGTACAGTACCTCAGAAGTGTTGACCTGGCAGAAGAGATTTCCTTGGCGTCTCCTGCATCCTGATGATCTGACAGCGGTGACATCTGAGGGGAGCTGGGGGTGCGATCAGACAAACACTCCAGGTCCACATCGGACACCACAGACAGACCATCTGTAAATCAGTAAGAGATGTTACAGTATACCCTGCACATGTACCATTAATGAGCCATGAGCCATGCTAAGTGAATAAGTAATCTTGCCAGTCATGTTACCTTCTGGACCATGTGATTCACCATCATTCTCGCTGAGCTCTGAAACAGAGGCTACCTGAAGTATCTGGTGAGAAAAACATTTGGCTGTCAAAGAATAAAAAACTGCAACAAAATCAGAAGTAAAGTACTGATTACTGAATAGGGGTCAAGTTTTCTCGGGGCATTCGTTCCATGTCCTCCACAACAGAGAACAAAAATAGTTTCTGGCTGGAGATTCAATTGGTGACAACATAAATGTTGCAAAACATTACAGGACTACAAACATATCGAAACCTGTACTTACTAATTGTGCAAATGTTGTTACTTTTAGCCGTTTAAAGATGTCATCCTTTCGGTACCTGCAATCTTGAAAAAAGAAGAAAAGAAACATCAGTGTATATCGAGAAAAATGATGTAGCAGTAGCAAATCAGGTACCAGATTGGGAAATCTTACCATAAATGTACAGAAAATAGTTTTCATGCACTTTACTATAAGAAAAGACCATTAAAAGGATTATTTTCTAGGAGAGTGAGTGTGTGAGTTTCATATGGTCTTGTCAAATTGGGCAATTTGATCCACATGTTCACATTTGTACAGAATAGAAAGTGTTTGTAAGATGTCAATGGACTGAGCTCAGGTCATAGGACGCCCAGGAGGGTCTGCTAATCTACTGGGTCAAAACTACGGTCCGTGTGAAGTGTCCTTTAGGTGGATACTGAAGCTATTGTAAGGATATCTAAATAACTCTTATCTATTGTGCCTGCGAAGCACAGAAAGAGCAAAATATGAATCTTAAATACAGCAATTTCAAGAGTTAAGACTTCATGTGTGTACCATCTTTAAGCACCTGCTTTGGTCATATGTCACAAAAATCATACAAAAAGAATACTAAAACATATCAGCTGTGCATATTAACTTGCTTAGAAACATACTTAAAAATAAATCCCTTGTAATGACAAAACTGCTTGTTAGAGCCCAGTTCATATTTGCAACTACCTTTATCTGAATCAAACAAAATGTGCAAATAAACAGAACTTTATATCTGTGGCAAGAGTAAAAGTACATCTTTGTAAACTTTAACATATCTTGAAAGCAAATAATTGGGACCACAGAAATATTTGCAGTCTGTAGCTTAATCAGGCGTTAAATTTGCTTTAAAGGCTATACTATGGTCTCGTTCGCAATGTTTAGGTTGTAGGCTATGTTCTTGGAATGTCTAATGTAATCTACAGTCATGGTTACGGATGGGACTATGTATAAAATAAACAATGTCATTTGCAGATATTTTATGGGCTACAAATTTTATAATAGGAAGTATTATAGTGTAGGTACTGATATCACTCATTTAATGAGTTGAATTGGTCATATAAAACTATTTTAAACAGTAAAACAACTGGATTGGTTATAATGTGCAGAACACAGGTAAAATAATTCACCATCATAAGAATAATTAAACAGCGCTCAGTTTTTTTTTGTTTTTTTTAAACAGACAATCATTTTCTACGTTTCTTTTCATGAGTTACTCACATTTTTTATCCTCTTCCTGTTTCTCCAACAACTTTGTAAGACTGCATCCTGTCATAGAGAACATGACATTAACAAACATGATGTGAAGGCTAAAAACAGTTTAACTGCTGGAGAGGTAATAACCAGTATACACATTAAAAAAACAATATTATATATTTGTATATTAGAAAGATACCTGTGTCCAGCTTAGTTTTGACGTGTTCATACTTTGCGTTTGTCGGTATCTTCTTTTTCATGTACTGCATGGAGGAAACAACAGTGCTTCATTAACTTTAAAACCTAAAGCAATGTGTGAGGCCTGACTTTTACGCAGAGTACATAACCAAGCTAACGTTATCATTCTCACAGGTGCCGTTGACATGGTAACTTAACACTTCACAGCTAACTTGCTAGCTTGCTGGGATAGCAACATTAGCTTGTCTTGGTCCGATGCTATATTCGCAGTAGGTTTCATGAAGTTAACGACACGGCAGTGCTGTCAGTTAGCGGCTACATAATAAAAGCAATGCTGTCATTTTACTAATGTTACCTCGACACTTCCGATACCCCGACTCAGCGACATCTTTTCAAACCGGAATGTGAAACATCAATATACAAGTTTAATAATCTCAGCGCTGATTCGTCGCTGCCTCTGGAGCGACCAATCAGACAGGCCGATGCTGCGTCACTCTATCGACAGCCGTTGGGCCAGCTAGCTAGTTGCTTAGCAGCGGGAGACGCTCCACCTTAATGACGTGCTGCGTTCAGGTCGCTTCATCAGGCTTCATTGTCCCTTTTAGATATAATAACAAAGATTTGTACTTCTTGTGGAGATTTTATGCTTTTTTCCCCCCGATATCTAACTTGTTTCTTTTACCTGTAAAAATAATTTATTTAAGTTAATTTGTTTACTTGACAATTTTGCACTGACTTAACCCCATAAATTATTTAGTAAACAAATTTATCTGAAAAATAGCAGATTAGGATTAAGCCCCTAAAATTATTATAATACTAATTTAGAGATTGAGTTTTGGACCAAACAATATTATTTATCACATAAACTTACCTAAACATTGCAATTACTGAGGTTAAGACCCAACAATATTTTATAATCAACTAATTTATCAGACATGTCAAAATCTCAAGGGATTTTGGACCATGTGCCAGTGTGACAGTGAGTCATTTGGAAAAAAAAAGTCTATTAGTTTAGGCTAATTGTGTCATTTCGAACCAATCTGGAGTCATTTTGGACCAACATTAAGTCTTTCTGGACTGATTTATTGAACTGTGCACACATTTTGAGGCATTTTGAGACACATTTCAAAATATTTTGTTCAAACATTTATACATTTCTCGTCACTCTGGACAATTTGTAACTCATTCTGGACACACTTTGAATAACTCTGGGCTAATGTTTTCATTCTGGACCAATTTTGAGTCGTTTTGGACATGTTTCTGTCATTTTGGATAAATTGTTGTAAGTTTAGACAAATATTCAGTAATTTTCAAAAGTTTATTTCAAGGATACATTTTTTTTGTCATTTTGAATATGACAAATTGAGCTGACTATTTGAATATTGGGTTTCAGTGCTTACAATATTTTTTTATTTTGTAAATTTACCGAACTGATTGAAATTTTAAGGGTTAAGACTTGGCCGTATTATTTATTATATATATTTAAGTGAATTTTCAGTCATCACTTCAGTCATCTGTACTTTGCCCACTGATCTGAGTCAGGGCTCAGAAATATTTTACATGGTTAACATGAACAAATACCGTATTAATGATATTTTTAAACAGTAATATGTTAACATATTCTTTATATTAGCAATGATCACATTCTAAAGCATGCAGCCATGTGTGTGGTACAGATTGTACCTCCGAGAGTCACAGCATAGACTGTTGCTCTATCAGCGGAGCTTGGTGTGGATATGTGAGTACAGAGGTCAGAGACCATGATGAGGATCTGAATGGAAGTTGAAAAGGCTGCAGTGGAGGATCAGATTCTTCATTAATGGACTCTAGCTCCATCTGTTGGTCAAATAAATACACGAAGAAATAGTGGAATAAGCTTGTGTTTGATCAAGTTCACTTTACCTTCAGATCAAGTCATTTAGAATTAGAAGAGGAACTCTTCATGTATAAATGTCTGCATTTACTAATTATCATTTACTATGTGAACTGAACCATCATTAAAGGATCAAGCCAGTGTAATTTCCTGCACACTGTGTGTTTCTTTGTAACTTAATCTAAAGCAGAGCATTTCTGTAGATATTTGTACAACCAAGAAATTTATAAACACAAATTTGATCAGAATTTTTATTTCAGCCTCTACTCAAGTGCTAACAATAGGAAATGTGTTCAGTATGTTCATGTGTGCGCTTTAACACGATTAGACGGAATGTGCACTGATCAATCCTGACTATAAAACCACCTGCAGAATATTGTGGACATTACTCTGATTCATCAGGACGTGAGCCTCTGATAGTGTCCTGTTATGTCTGGCACTGGAATGCGAGATGATTCTTAAAAAGGAAGAACAACAACACAGGCCTCAAAAACTTAAAACCCTTCAGATTTATTTATATAACAGATAAAGCAGCTTATTATTATTTTGATTTCCATATTACCCCATTGTGGCAAATCTCAAACAACAAGATTTAATCACGCGTATATCATAAAACTGATAAAAGACATGCAGTCACAGTGAACGGTGTTTTAACAACGGAGTGGAGCAGTTTGTAAAAGTCTGTAAAAATAAACACCTGATAAAACCACAGCCCAGCAGAGTTTTGCTGTGTTCAACAATGTAATTTTTTTCTTACTTCCTGGAGAATCTGTATATAGTATCAAGTGTAAGGTTCTAAAGAGTTCAGCGAAGGACATTTTTTGTTGTTTGTACTCCTCATCAATTTGAGAGCACAGTTTCTATAAACAATCATACTAATTTTCTTGTAAACACTTTCAAAGTCTGTCACGGTAACCAACACCTCATCGTCATGGATACTATCACTGCATGATTACCACAGATTATGACTCTTGATGACTGCCAAGTACTCAGAGTTTAGTCATGACTTATTGATACTTTCTTCTTGAACAAAGTTTGAAATTGCATCATTCTTACAGCAGTCAAAAACATTACTGATATAAAAACTGTAAACTGCACGTACATGTATTTATCTGATTGTTTGTTCAATCATGAATGACTCTGAGTTTACAGACATAACATTTAGAAATAGATTTCAATAATTTGGACTGATCATTATGAAATGTGTAGAGACGTCCTGTCCAGTGGACAGTAGGAGGGACATCTTACTCACAGTCCAACTTCCACTTTAAACAAGTCTGAGCTGAGGCCTGTACTACAAAGCAGGATTTTGGCTTCAGTGAGGAAAGTTCAGGTTTACATCTGGGTTTTCAGGAATACAATTGTGGTTATCTTTCTGTACTTGGGTACATCAACATGGTAGCTCATGCTGAACACCTAACCTGCTCATGTTCAGTATAGCAGATCTACATGTATAAAAACACCACCTACTGAAAGATAAGATATACTTTATTGATCCTTAAAAGGAAATTAGTTGTAACATCAGCATGTTAACATAGGCAACAGAGACAACAGAGAAGATCCTGTGGAACTCAGTATATGTATAACCCCTTGATGCCCAAATTTATTTACAATTACGTAAAAAACTTTCTTGTGTGTTTTTGCTTTCCAGCTGATGCTGAAATAAGTGGAGATTGTTAATTTATCTATTACACGTAGAACATAGATATATAATAATAACAGATATATAATAATTAGGTCCCACTCTGACCGGTCCTACGAGAAACCAGTGCTTGCAAAAGGTTCCGAGGTATGTATTGAATATGCACAAACCGGCATTGGGGGAATGGATATGCTATCTCAGCTGCAGTCTGAACGAAAGTGGGATGTTGCAAATTCGCGACAATGGGCGTCAAGGGGATAATGAGAGGGGAGCTCAAGAACAAGGCTGAATTTTCTTATTCCTTATAAGAATACATCTAAGCAACACAATCATTTAATGTAATGCACAACTGTATGTAGGGCTGCACAGTAGCTTGGTGGTTAGCACTGTCATCTTGCAGCTAGAAGGTCCTCGGTTCGCGTCCCGGGATCTTCCTGCATGGAGCTTGCATGTTCTCCCTGTGCATGTGGGTTTTCTGCGGGTACTCCGGCTTCCACCCACAGTCCAAAAACATGCTGAGGTTAATTGGTGATTCTAAATTGTCTGTAGGTGTGAATGTGAGCGTGATTGTTTGTCTCTATATGTAGCCCTGTGATAGACTGGGGACCTGTCTAGGACGTCCCCTACCTTCACCCTAAGTCAGCTGGGATAGACTCCAGCCCCTCATGACCCTAATGAGAATTAAGCAGTATAGATAATGAATGGATGGATAACTATATATATAGTGTAGCGTACTAAGGAGCAGAACATTCCAGAGCAACACGCAAAGATCCAGTGACCCTCTCCCAAAGCTGTAAATTTGGTAAGACACCATTTCAGGAGACACCTAACCCAAAATTCACCTCCAAATGGAACATCTGCTGATCGGATGTTTACTACTAAAGGACCACTCATGGTACTTTTGGTGACAACAAGATACCTCCTACCTCCACTAGAATCTGATAAGGGTCATAAAGTTTCAGCTGTGAGGAAAACCTCACCTCTGCAGGATTGGCATTCTGACCTTCTGATCTCCCAACCTAACACACAGAACTTTCTACACAGGAGTGAATAGAACAGTTTAAATCAGAACATTAAAGAAATACATCATCTTCAGAGTGACGATCTGGACTCAGTCTCTGATACCAGGTTGATCAGGACCAGTATGGAAGAAGAACACGTCGAATCTGAGATGTTTGCGGAAGATGCACACACATGTTACACCAACACCCCCTCCTCTGTCTTTCTGTCACAGACCACAGCCATAAAAGACAGAGACTTTTTACTCTAAGAATATATTCTCCCGATGTCTTCCTTTTCTTATTATTTGTGAATGCATATGCTTTTATCTCTAACCATGTTATAAGTTTACCTTCATGTAGCCTAAAGTCCACAATTTGTAAGTTTATTCTTATGTTTACACGTTTTATTATTATCTCAGGAACCATATGAGATAAACGTGTTGTGTTTGGTGTCATTTTATTCATTTATTCGGTGTTATTTCATATCTGTTATCATCATAAATATTGAACAATTGGATTTGTACAGTTAAGAAATGAACTAAGAGTAAGTTTTAAAGGTATATGGCCTCTGACCTCTCCTGGACAGTGAAGCTCAACACACCCACTGGGAGGAACACATCCATGATTGGTTAGATGCTGATTTGCATTTGCTCCAAAGCTTTCTATATAGAGGAAAGTCGGTTTCGTTTTGGTTTTTAGTTTAGTTTGATTTAGCTTTAGTTTTGTTTTGGGCTTTTTGAGGGCTTCTGAAAGACTTGGCTTTATGAAGAATGTAAGTTGGGCTTTTAGAAAAAATCAACTTGGGCTTGTAACTGGGCTTGTAACAAAGGATCTTAGAGAAATTGACTCTTAGAAGAATGCAGCTGGATTTAAGAATTATTTAAGAACTACAACAGCGCAAATATTTTCTTGATAACTATGAGCTTTGACTCTTAGTGTTTTTACTTTAAGTTCCTTCTTGTCTCTGCGCTCCTCATCCAACTCATCCAGCAGATCACCACAACTCCACATCCTGCAGTCGCCTCCCTCTCACTACTACAAAGGCTACGCAAGTATCATTTTGCTTCTGCTAAACGGGTGAATTTACAAATTCTAATTTGTTGTCCAATTCCAAATTCTAAATTCATCACCTTTTCTACCAACTGCTTCCAGTGACGATCACAGTTCACTAGTTTATCTGCATTCATTCATTCATTTATTCACTGTCTGTTGTCGTCATGTCATTGTTGTTTATTGTTTGTTTGTAGAATTAGTTAATAAACGTTTGCATATAATTATCATCAGTTCTACCATGTATTTCTTTGTTTTGGGAACTGGAGGTCAATAAAATCAGAGTTTATGACTTTCAGAATGAGACTGATCAACTTCATTTAAGTCAAAGTCTCTTTGAGACTTGCCTTAAATTGATAATTTCTTCAGGCAAGTGGAGGATGGTGCCCCTAAATTAACGAGTGCAATTTTAATCATAAAGTGTAGTTTCTACCATTTCTACACGTTCCGCTACATATAGTCAGATCAATTCATGGAGCAGTGAAATTGACAAGCTAATTATTTATGCATTCATACAGCTGACAGTTTTTAGCTGAATTTCTTCCTGCTTTTCTGCAGCACCTGTATTGCTTTTAGCCTTTATTATATTTTTAAATTCCTCATGTTATGATCCTGCTCCAGCCCCTGCCCTTTCCCCCCCTTCTTCCTCTTTTTCCTTCTTTCTCCCTTGGGTCTTGATCTGTTTCTGTTTTGTCCTGTCTCTTTGGCTCCCTCTGTGTGTCACCTCTTCCTCATGTCTCTCTCTCTCCCTGTCTCTCGCCCTCCTGCTCTCCCTGTTTCTCCTGCCTGCATTCTGCTACCTGCTGATTACTATGAGTTTCAGCTGCAGTAATCAGTTCACTCCATTCACCTGTTCTTCACCTCACCTCCACCTAATTAAGCTCAGGATTATAGTTGCTTTTATTTATGTGTTCAGATCCTGTCCTTGAAGATCACACAAAGGAACAGAGACAGGAGACCATCTCGACAGAGTCCAGCACTGACATGTTTGGTTGTACCTGGACCATATGGCTCAGAGCCTGAAGTCCCCACAGGCCTTCTCAAAGTGCGCAAAATACACTGTATTTATGCTAAGCTAAGCTAATCATCTGCTTGCTCCAACCGGTCAAAAAAGTATATTTCCCCAATGTCCTTTTAAGAATCTCAGCAAAGTAAAGTGCAAACACACTGTTCCTTTTCCATGGGAGTCAAACTGTCTATTGACCACATATAGACAAACAAAGGAATGCAGTAACAGAGACTAAGAGTCTTTGTCTTTGCATTGTGCAGCATTGTGTGTAAAATGTCATGTCTGTCCTTGTTAAGTTACATTTGAAGCAGTGTCACTGATTATCACTTTATCTGGGCTGATATGGGCAGTTCCACATTACTAGTTGACATAATTAGACTTGTTGTGACCTAATTTCATAACCTGTTACTTATTTTGTAATCTGTGATGGAGAACTATTTCTTCAGCTGGTTTAAAAAAAACAAAAACAAAAACATTTAATTGTAGAGACTGCAGTGACAACTTTCAGGCTGACATACATTCAGCAGCATTTCTGCCATCACAGGACACAAAAACCCTTCACTGAGGATTGGCCGAACATGATTAGATAGAAACATAAGACAGGCATTTTTTTTGCCTCAAATCTTGAGAAATCCATCCAGGCCTGGCTTAAACAAGAGGTAAACACAGACCTGACGCATCAGCCTGGAGTTTGTTTCACTTCAACTACAGCTGAGAAAACAGAGTGAACTGGAGTGTCTCTATGTTGCTGTTATACTGTCCAAACAACAACAAGCTATCATGTTGTAAAAATATGCCATTAGAGAAGAAAAGAATGAGGAAGAAACATGCAATAAACTTTTGCTCTGCTCCTCTGTGCCTCTATCCATAGATGAAACCTCTCATGTATATATAATACTGAAGACAACGTGAGCGAAAACAAGACTGTAAATGTGAAACAGGATGGTTTTCTCTTTAGGGCTGGGCAGTATATCAGTGTTTATTTTCAATCATCAATCATTGTAACCATAATGTGGGGATTTTCTTTTTGGATTGTGACACATACATGATGCACAGTTGGTGTTCTAAACTGAAACTACAAAGTAACTAGGCGGTCAGGTGTCTCTTGAATGGTTTCAGAAACATTTGAGAGCTGCTTTAGGACAGCAACAGTTCAACGCAGTGGACATCAGCTACACAGACCACCTGAAGTGTGGATTTATGACATTTAAGAACAAACCAAGATGAAATAATGTACAGAAAATTCTGACAAATAGGATGGGGACAGGTGGACTGAAGGAGAAAAGGAATTTACAGTTCAGTAACATTTACAGCCAAAATGTCTTTAATGATTCAGCGCAGAGAAGGAGTTAAAGAAGGATGTGTACAGCCTGATAACTGTAAATGAGTGAATTACGTGAAATTGAGAGGCCTGCTGATATGAGATCCACTGTGTAATACTCAGTAAAAGCACAGCCTTGTCAGTGTGAGTGACTGTTGGACTTTGTTCTCAGCTATTTCCAGCGTACGAGTTTATCAGGGACACGAGCATTTTCAGCAGTCTCCTCTGACTTCACCCTGGAGCCGTCCTGCTGTGGGAAATAATAAACACCACTTAATAGGATAACTCATTTACTTCTATTTTTTAGTAAAGGTTGAGGATCTGTGGAGTTTTTTTTCCCTGTTCTATTGAAAAGGCAACCATGATCAGCCGCAACTTTAAGAATGTGTTGGTGGTCTCCATCGGGTTTCTGTCTCTGTTCACAGCATATGGAGGCCTGCAGAGTTTACAGGTAGGTGGAAGAATTGCATTCATTTATTTATTGATTGTTCAACAAAACAAAACAAAAACAAAACAAAAAAGAAGAAAAGAAAGGAGGATGTGGTATAATTTTTTTTGTGATTTTTGGAGATTTTTCTTTCCTTAATGGTAAAGACCAACGGACCTTTTATGTAATGTACCTGCAAAATAGCAAATAATGTCATGCTAAAGTTCCCATCTCAATATAATCTCATTACATTCACATTTAATTGCTGATTTAAATGCAATATATTAAAAAGGTAGGACCTAGTATCCAGGAGCTTTAAGTCATTTAAACATGCAAAGTTACCCAATGAGAGATTTCTTTTTTTAAATCACTCATGACTAGACAAAAGACCTTAAAATGTGCCTCATTTGATCATGATAGGTCACCAGGATTGGGTTACATTTTAGTTGTCAGACTTGCATTGCAATTTTATTAATTACATTTATTTAAAATGTAGAAATAATCTGTTTTAATAATTTTTTTAACAAAGGACAACAAGCACATATAAAGGTAATATTACAGAAACAATGAAAAAAAAATGTTGAATGACAGTAATTAAACAAAAATAAATAGAAAATATGATTCTGATAATATTAAAGTGAATAAATAACTTTTATTAACAATAGCTGTGCTAAGAATGATCTGAAACGTGCTCTGAAGCACTGTATGTGGGGGAAATTTTGGACTCACGAATATTTTGAGGTCCCCACTGACAACGAATTAATATACGAATATCTCCAGATCCTAACGTCGTTTGGAAATGTGATCCACCTGACATAACTCGGCCACGCGGAACATGACAGTCTTGATCCCAAGGCTCTCCGACCTTCCGTTTCCAAGATATAAAAAAAAATGTTTTCAAAAAATTGAGGTTTACGTCCACTTCCTGACATCGTACAGATTAGTGGGTGGACTCATTGGAAAGGCTGTGTGGACAAATAAGGGGTAAGTCCAGGTTTCATTCTTCTGCTGTGTTCACAAAAGAAGTTTTTAAAAAATCAATCGCTATGGTTATTATCCCTGTTCCTAACCCTAACCCTGAGGTGGGCAGGCTCATTTCTGCAGCCCTAACCCCAATGCTAGACTCCCTTGCTTAACTCAGGGTCAGACTGCAGACTTACTTGTTGTTCCTAGAATTTCTAAAAGTAGAATGGGAGGCAGAGCCTTCAGTTATCAGGCGCCTCTCCTGTGGAACCAGCTCCCAGTTTGGGTTTGGGAGGCGGACAGCCTCTCTATTTTTAAGACCAGGCTTAAAACCTTCCTTTTTGACAAAGCTTATAGTTAGGGCTGACTGGGGGACCCTGAGGGGATCAGCTGGAGTCTTCATTTGCACAACTGACTTCCCCTTTCGACGTCCTTTAGTTCTGCCCCTAGTTATGCTGCTATAGGCCTAGGCTGCTGGGGGACCTCTCTGGATGCACTGTGCCCTTCTCTATCTACCTTTATATTTAATATATATACCATTATTGCATTACACTCACTCTGTTTCTCCCTGTGTCCTTTCTCCGAGTGTCCCTGGTCCCAGAGCTGGATGCTTCAGATCTGTGGTTGTTCTCCCACCAACTGGCTTAGTCTCCACCATGTCCACTGTAGGATGCTGCTGCTGACCTTCCTCCAGCCCACTGCTTCCAGCTGCCCATTTCTACCAGTCTACTCTGCATCACTCTCACTATACTTGATATGCTCATCTACAAACTGCTTGAATTTTACTACCAGTTATTTTATGTGGTATATTTAATGCCAGAGCCGTACACCATAACAATAAACTATGAATCAATTTCAGTGTTAGCTTGTACTTTGTACGTATCATCTAGCTTATCATACATGTATCCAACTATGTTATATGTTCCTTGTTCCCCACCCCCCTCTTCTCCCATCCCTCCCCCTCTCTACCTCTCTTGTCCCTCTCAACCTGCCAGCCAGCAGGTAGATGGGTCCCTGCACATAAAGAGCCGGGTTCCGCTCAAGGTTTTTTTCCCTGTTAAAAGGGTATTTTTCTTGCCACTGTCACCTTGCTCTGGAGGTTCAGGCATATGGGTTCCTGTAAAGCGTCGTGAGACAATTTGACCTGTAATTGGTGCTATATAAATAAAATTTAATTGAACTGAACTCTAACCCTAAATCCCCTCCTTGACGCTTAAAGATCAGCTAATTAGGAGATATCTTTACATTTCCTTTGGTGCACAATAATGTACAGGGTTATTGAAGAACTCTTTTAATGTGAAAAGACCCACAGATTTACTCCATTAGTCCATAATATGATTCACATATTTGCTTTTCAGTTTTAGTGCTCTGCTTTGTTGCGTGGGTTCTTTTGATTCACCCCTTTTCCCTTCATTTATTCTTTTTATTAATTTGTGCCACTGTGCAGTTCTTGTTTTTGGTAGTCTGTGAAGGGTTTTCCAAAAGTGTTTATTATTAAATGACTGAAGTGATGTAAATATCTAAAATTAAATTTAAGTGTAAACCTGTGTGTTACTTTTGTTTCTTGAACTGTAATGAAAGTGGACTCTAATTAGAATTAGGACATTTGATGTAATTTAGGAATTGATTAAACCTTCAGAAAATTCGTTACAGTTAAATTCATTTGATATGGTATTGTAACTTACAAAATACAGTGTCACGGAACGTGTGGAATTTCGAACCCAAATGAGATCACGCAGAGGAGTTGGAAGGCAGGTCAAAACAGAATTTATTGTACAAAATAAAAAGATAATTAACTACAGCTAGCACTCACTACCTGGCAACGGGGAAAAGAGTCAGGCTCCAGGGGAGCGGCAGTCCGGGGAGGGGGCGGGGGGTCCACGCCGGCCGATAGGGGCAGGGGGAGAGGTCCACCTCCTCTCTCGAGGAGGGCGGCAGGGGTCCACGTCCTCAGGACGGCTGGGGGAAACATAGGCTGCTAAGGCGGCTGCAGGGTCTGTATGTCCCGATGTCTCTCAGTGAACTAGACAGAACAATCCCACACCCCCTGCCGTGTGAAGCCGGTCTTTATAGTGGCTGGTGGAATGGGCCGCAGGTGTGAGGCTCTTGCAGCTGCACCTAATCCACTAATCCGCAGCTGCAGAGCCTCACAGACCAGAGACACAGTGGAAGGGGAATGAATGACCAGAAGGGGGCGGGGCTAGACCAGGCCCGTAACAGGTTAAGACAGAGTATTAACGTTGGGTTTTTACGTTTCTCCTAATGTAATAATTCTTCCGTTGCAGACTGAAGATAAACCTGATAATAGACATTGAATTGTTATGTGATCAGATATTAAGAAACGGAACTTGTCTCTCATCTTTACACAGATACAATTGAGCTAAAACTGCTGCTAGATCATTTTCATTAAACAAAAATTAACCCGTTGTATTATCTCCATTCAGCCTTCGGCAGTTTATTCAAATTTTAAAATATGTATACTCTAAATTAGTGACTTTAACACAATGCCTTAGCTTCACTTAGCTCAGTTTTGGTTTGAAAATCAAAACACTAATGCAACACTAATCATTCATTACTGATTTTATGTTTCAAATTGGTGCAGTCTGCCTAACTTTAACCCACTGGTGTAAAAGTAACTTAAAGAGTCTTAACTTAAAGTAATCCTGACCAAAATTGTGTTCTAATGGACTCCCCTCTCTGTGCAGAGCAGTCTGAATGCAGAGCAGGGGATGGGCGTGGCGTCTCTGAGCGTCATCTATGCCTCCATCATCATCTCCTCCATGTTCCTGCCTCCCATCATGATCAAAAATCTGGGCTGTAAATGGACCATTGTTGTTAGCATGGCCTGCTATGTGTCCTACTCGTTTGGAAACCTCTACCCAGGATGGTAATCAATCAATAAATCCAGTAATCAGGCTTGAAGTGATTTTACTATTGTTGGGCATTTTGATATTTTCAGTCCTGTTTGCGGGCAACGCTATAAGACTGTCTTTGATCACAGAATCAAATTACACAAACTGGATCCAGAACTTTATGACAAATATAAAATTAAAATATTTGTGTCTTACTTCTAAAAATGTACTTACTTAAATCTCTAATATGAAGGATAAGCTGCTACAAATCTGCAGGGTGAGGCACTTTAAACTGAATTTTCATGTTGATCCAAAAATGCTTCTGGCCTCTTGAGCAAGCCTTTATGCAGCGACTCAGAAACAGTTGATACAAATGTTTTTTTTTGTGCCTGAGTGTTTTGCGATTTCTGCATCACTCAGAAGACTAAAAACTTTGCTCCAATGTAACACGGTTGCATGATGGCAGTTTGAACAATAAGTAGCTGTCACTATTTCTTTACTGAACTGGTAGAGCTACTCTCTGCCTATACTCAGAGATCTGGGGTTATAGAACATAACTAACCAATCACAGCAGGCTGTGATTTTCAGAAGGAGGGCCTTAAAGAGACAGGGGCTAAAATGACTGAGAATAGAAGCTGCAATAATGTACAGTATAAGAAAAATAATGTGTTTTTTTTTTAACATTAAAGCATATAAACATATTCTGGTAGACCTCAACAATAAAATTATACAAGTGTAAATGTGCATGATATGGGATCTTTAAGTTACCACGACTGTCCTAGTGGCTCTGTGAATCTATATATTTAGCAGTAAAAAATACTTAACCAAAAACCAAATCATAAACCAAGAAACAGAATTAACATTAGCTTTAATTATTGGTATCTTGGTCTCACTTTTAACTGTCAATTATCTTTTGGTTATTTTCTCAGTCAATCGATCAGGTGTTTAGTCTATAAAATGTCAGAAAATGGTCAGAAATGTAAATCATTGCTTGCAAATGCTCAAGATGATGTCTTCAAATTTCTTGTTTTGTCGACAACCCAAAGATAATTAATTCACTTTCATGGAGGTGGAAATTGACTGCTTTTTCTTTTGATAAAAATTGATTTTTTGGTTAATTGTTGCAGCTGTTAGCCTGCACAAAACTTTGTGTCAATCTATCTAATACATGTAGAGACTGAAAAATTTGACCTGTTGCTGGCATTTAAAAACAAGAAAATCACTCAGAGAACGCAGTATTCTGCCAAGGCTGCTCAGTCATATGATTTCCAAAAGATGAAATCTAAAAAATGCGCGGATTTGAAGTAGGATCACAATCGTGTTCCTCAACTGGCAGTTCACTTGTAGTCATAGTTACAGTGATGCTGTGCTGCTATCTCACAATGATAGAGAAACTTTTAACAAATCTGTGGATCTAGACTATAAGTTGCATCACTGTCAAAATCTAATCACTTGATCCTTGTATCATTTTTGACCTTCCTTAATGACTTCATCCAAATCCGTTAATTCATTTTTGAGTAATGTTGCTAAAAGACAAATAGACAGACAAACCAATGCCGACTGTCCCATAAGTCCACTGCGTTCCTTGGCGGAGTAAAAATAAAAAATCAGGGGATCATCTAATTATAATACTCATCCTAGTGACAATAAAAATATCTGCACTAAACTTCATTGCACTCTTTTGAATAGTAATTGAGATATTTCATTCATATTAGCCTCACAGCTAACACGGCTAAATCCTGAAAGATACTGGCTGAAGAGTGACGATTAACATTTCTATATTTGATCTTTTAAAAGCATTCCAAGGAAACGCCACAGCAGTAAAAAGTAAAACCAGGTGCTAAGATGATGAATTTTGTCTTGCTCTCTCACTCAGGTACACCCTCATTCCCACCTCAGTGATCCTGGGTTTGGGAGGCTCTCCTCTGTGGTCGGCTAAATGCACCTACCTGACTATCTCTGGGAATGTTCAGGCTGCCAAGGAGGGCAAAAAGTGCGCTGATGTGATCAACCAATACTTCGGCATCTTCTTTTTCATCTTTCAGTCCTCTGCCGTGTGGGGAAACCTCATGTCGTCACTCATCTTTGGACAGGACAACAAAATAGGTAGGCAGACCATTGAAACTGTATTGTGTTGAGGATGTGTGGGGAGCTGGGTGTGTTAACACAGTGAAAGTTATCTGATAAGGCTGTAGTCAGATTTTGGATTTAACTGAACCAGAACTGGTTTAATTTGCTCTGGTTGTGTGAAGCACAGTTGTTTTACAGTGTTTGAGTAGAGCTGTAAGTGAGCTGGTGTGCTCGAACTGCAGTGAGTGGTGGAGGTTACTTCTAAATCTACCATTTTGATACACAGAGATGAATTTTAGAGATTTAATCAATATTGTTTTCTTGATCAGCCGATTAGCTATTTGGACTATATATTGCCACAAAGTGGTGAAATATGTTGATCAGTCTTTTTTCAAAGCCCAGGATGACGTTTTGTTTTGTCCACAACCCAAAGATATACAGTTTACCCTCATATAAATCAGAAAATAAGATAATACTCACATTTAAGAAATTAATCAGCAACCGTTTCCATAAGTGAACCACTTTTGTGACCATTTTAAAACTATAACAGACAATATTTGCTGATTGTTAAATCAGATTATTTTATTTTTTGCTCTTTCTAGTGGAAATGATAACTGCAATGTTTTTTTTTATGGTGGTTGAACAAAGCAAATCATCTGAAGCAAATCATCTGAACACGTCGCCTTAGATAGATTAATCAATGATAAAAACAATCCTTCACTACAGCCCTAATTTATTGCACTCAGACATTGTTTATCACTCGTATTATCTAATTTGATGATGCCTTTATCTAATTAATATGGCTACATAATCACTTTGTCCAGGAAAACTGCCTCTTCCTGGACGACAGTGTTACCTTCACTGGTGGCCTGCTAGTCTAGGGAATGAGTGATCAACTCGATCGTATATCATTATTTTAAGAGTCTCAGTGTAAGAGTTATCACAGCTGACAGTTGACTATAAGGCTGATGAGACTTGTTGCTTTCTGGTAATTGTAAAACAAATATTTAGAACTAAATTAACATACTTTCATCTAATTAACACATTTGCAGTCAAAATCAAATAATCAATTAACTGTACAGAAATCAAAAACTAAAGGAACAAATCTTTTTGATTGATGCTTACACCGATCAGGCATAACATTATGGCCACCTGCCTAATATTGTGTTGGTCCCCTTTATGCTGCTAAAACTCTTCTGACCCAGTGGGGCATGGACACAGGACCTCTGGGGATGTCCTGTGGGTTGCAGGGTGGGACCTATCTAGATCAAGCTTATCCTGGCACATCCCCCAGATGCTCTTTAGGATTTGGATGTAGAGAGTGTGGAACCCAAGTGAACAGCTTAGCTCCTCCTGGCCACTCCTGAGCAGTTTTTGTGGTGTACCTGGGTGCATTGTCCTACTGAGGGTGGCAAATGGCATCAAGGACTGCTGTTGCCATGGTGGGATAGGGGGGTTGCTTGATCTGCAATGTTTAGGTGGGTGGTACATGTCAAACATCCACATGAATGTCAGGACTCAAGATTTCCCAACAGAACATTGTATTATAACGAGATGATCAATGTTATTCACTTCACCTGTCAGTGGTCAGAATGTTGTGCCTGATCAGCGTATACAAGTTCAGTATGTATCGATTCTGCCTTCATGAAATAGCCAGAAACTCTCCCTCTACAGTCTGAAATGGTAAATGCTTTCACCTCCTCCTACCTTCTTGATATTTTCACATATATAAATGGAAGCTTCTCCAATGTACTTCGGTCCTTTGTGACCGAGTTTAGCCACAGGCAGTACAGGCAGTGACTGACATGTTTTGACTTTATTCAGCAGTACACAAACCTTTAAACTTGACTTGACTCGACTTGACTGCTGCTACTTGTACATACTCACTTTATGCAGAGAAAGGTCTGTTCATGTGGCAGCATCAGATAACAAATCCAGTTAGTCTTTTAACCTGTGGATACTGTTGCTGCTGTCAGTGGAGCTTATTAGGACTCCCTGCAGCAGTGTAGTTGATGGACAACTTGCCAATGCCTGCATGTGCAATTCATTGCTTAATTATTTCAATGCCACATAACTATGGATTACAGCTTTTCTTTGAGGAGGTACTGCAGCTTACACATGTGCTTTGAGCCTGTAAACTAAATGACATAACTGTTCTGTGATGGTGTTAATATACTGACCCTTGAAGTTGGCTCAACACACTATCTACTGGTTTATATCCTTGCAAGGCCACAAGGGACAACATGGAGTCAACAGTTTGGGTCTTATAGGCATTGTTGCTAATTTACAACATTTCACTTCAGGCTCATCTGGTGACTTTTTTTTCATCTAGCAACAAATCTAATAACTTTCTGTTCAAACCGCAGCTACTTTCAATAGAAGAGTCACTAATACTGTACTTCAAATGGAAGGTCTCTCTTTCCTACTGCAGGTAAACCCCTGTCTTTATCAGTGATTGACAGCAAGGTTAAGCACACAGCAGCCAACATACACTACCAGTCACAAGTTTGGACATGCCTTCTTATTCAATGCTTTTTATTTATTTGTATTATTTCTACATTGTAGATTAATACAGAAAATTAACTTTTTTTTTGTTTACAATGTAATTCCAAACGTATTCTTTGATAGTTTTGATGTCTTCAGTATAGATCTGCAATGTATAAAATAATTACATAAAAGCCATTGAATGAGAAGGTGTGTCCAAACTTTTGACTGGTAGTGTAGAAGTGAATCAATGGGAGTGAAACTTTTTCTCACAGCCATCATTTTACATGTAAATACAGAAAAATTCTCAATACTGTTGTTGTCTTTAACTTGTACATAAAATTATTTTGTCAAACGACCTTGAGGTTATAAAACCAGGAGTTCAGTGGTGCAGAGTAGCAGCTTGGAAATGGCTTGAAGTGACAGAAGGTTAACATGTAGCTTTAATGGGATGCATTTGAGTCACTATTTCCTACTCTTCTTATTGCGTGAATGAGAAGGTCTTTTTTGGGAAATCTGCTGTATTAAAATGCAGTCTATTGGAGCACAGAGAGCAGGAGAGAAGTAAATAGTTGCAAACATTGGTTGATTGCAATGAAGTAACACGGTAATTCAAACAGCACTCAATTTCAAAAATATGTTGAGTGAGACATCATTCACAAGAGGTGGTGCTTTAAGGTTTACTGCAGCCAAAGGTTGAGATTGCTGAACCTCTGGACCACCATGGCCACCTCACTGACGTCTGATTCAGTGTTGCTTTTGGTTTGGGCTATTGGCTGGTGGATATCACTGAGCAACCTGCCTCACACATCTACGCCTCCTCGTCATCAGACCCTCTGTGTCTTTATGTTACAGAGCGTTGAAAATGCAGTTATGGCTCTCGTGCATTTCATTTAGACAGGAGTCTGGGGGTGTTACCAAGATGGCTGCTGAGTGGTGAGACTTGCTTATAAAGACTGTCAAAAAGCCAACTAGACTCACATACTGTAGACTCTCAGACAAGGGTGAAAGCACTTTATATATAGTATGGATGACAGAGTGACGAGGACCATGTGTCACATTGTCATCATGGAGTCTTTGCATGATGCATATCGATTATTTGCGTGCTTTTCCTGCTGCTTTGGTCCTGAATCTGCCCTCAGTCTTAGCTGACATCGTCTGTCCTGATAGTGCCACAGAAATTCATCCTTGACAAAGGTCTAAGTGCAAGCATGCTAACAGCCATTTCATGGCTTCAGTTCAGGGAGAATAAGGTGGGAGTGTGCTCAGAGTAGGAGGAAGATGCTGCCAAGTATGCAGTAAATGATTTTATGGCGTTGATGTTCTCTGGCTTATCAGTTTAGTTAATGACGGGCACTTGGTGAGATGTTTTTTCCTTGGAACATGTCACAGTCAGGCCAGTTTTACTTCCGTCGTAGTTCAGGAGACACTGTTTCCAAATCAAAATCCACTTTTTAAAAAATTAAATGCAACAAAATCAGTTTTTTAATTGTTATTTTTATTAAAACATCTTCAAAAGCAGAAGTATTTAGAAATAGGAACAACTAATAAGCTTTTGATTTCACAAACATTATAATTTGTCATTAATATGATTTACTTTTTGAAAGTCAAAGCAAATACATTTCACACATCTGACAACATTACGGCACTTACATACAATATTTTACAACTGAAACACAGGACACTGTCATTCTAGAAATAATAAAACACAGCAAAAATATTGTATGCTGCATTTTTTGGCAGTTAACTATTACTGTTAATTTTCAATATAATTTGTTACAAGGGTTTGAATTTAGTTCAAGACTTTTTAATGTAAAGTACGTACAAACAAAACATACAAACACTATGATTGTTTTGGCTGCAGTACATCTTGTCCCTTACTGTCTTGGTGACGAGGTAGAATTTTCTAATAAATTGCTTTTATTCTTCTTCTTCTCCTGACAGCGAACATCCCAGAGGAGCAGCTGCAGTCATGTGGAGCAGCTGACTGTGGCCTTAACATCTCTGGCAACAGCACCACCATCAGGCCTGCACAGGAACTCGTGTGGACGCTTGTCGGATGCTACATTGGTAGAGTTTATTGTGGCTTTACAGACAATTTTCAGACTGAAAAGAGTAGCTTTGCAAAAGGACAAAAAGCCGGGATATTATCTTTAATGTGATAAAATTCTCATGAAAACTAGTCGCACATTCTCACACTTTGTCCTCATTAGTACATAACACTTTTGTACCTACAGCCCTGTTCAGACATGGGATATGTAAAGTTGGTGTTTCACAGTGACAGCATTGTGTCATTCAGATATACACTACCCTTCAAAAGTTTGGGGTCACCCAGACAATTTCATGTTTCCATGAATTCACACTTGTATTCATGTGCTAACATAACTGCACAAGGGTTTTCTAATCATCAATTAGCCTTTCAACACCATTAGCTAACACAATGTAGCATTAGAACACAGGAGTGATGGTTGCACTCAGTAGCAGGAAATGAGAGAGAGGCATGCAAAATGCAGCAACAAGAGTTTATTCACAATACAATAATGCACAAACACTACAAATCCCTACAGTACACACAAAAAAACAAAAACAAAAAAAAACAAAAACAGACAAGTAACCAGAACTACTAGGGAACAAAAACCAAAGATCTATAGCACCTCTAATGGCAGGAGGACTAAACAAAAACTTCAACTGACTGAAGCTGACCCACAGCAGGTATAACCTGGGCAGGAGAACTCAGATACTCTAACTAAAATCACCAATACTAGAATCTGCAAGAGCTAAGAACATACTCAAACGAGAGCACTAAAAAGGCTCATGGTGTACTTCATACGAATCAGAGTAAACTATAAACTAAGGAATTTGTCTATAAGCAAAGTGACAACAAGGACTATGACTAACTTGACTAGAAACTCTAAAGTAAACACTATATACAAGCAAATCTGATCTCAAATGCAAAACCTATAACTGAAGTAACTAAGGTAAGCCAAGAGCTCCAAAAACGTAAGGCAAACCACAAAAACTAATAATCTGACCGATCAGCTCGGACTGGTGCACAGCCAGCAACTAGGAAGAATGGGGGCTGAGGCTCAAAAGGTGGAAGGGGTGGCTTGGAGGTGGGTCAGTAGATAGCGATGGCTGGTGGAGGCTGAGATCAGGGCTAATCTAAAGATGACGGAGGGGGAGTTGGAGGAGAGCCAGGCAGCTGACTGAACAAGAAGATAACCAGCTGGCTGGTGAGCAGGTGAATCCATAAATCCCAGAGGCAGATGATCACATGAGGGAGAGGCAGTCCAGGCTCAGAGGAGAAGAGAGAAAACCACAATTACTAGACTTCACAAGAATAACCAAAGGTAGAATGACTCAGTCAGCACTGACTAGTTGCATCAACAACCCAGCAAAAAATGAAGAGAAGAGTCCAGTTATATAGTGGAGAAGTTGAAGCTGATTGGCTCTGCAGTGTCTGCTCCCACTTCAGCTGATTACTCTGATGAGGATTTCCTACACCTGCCGCCAGTCTCAGTGCCACACATTCCTAAAAAGGAAACACAACAAAGGGAGGGAGGGGCACTACCCAGAACCTGCAGAGGCAGGCCTGACATTATGGACTTTTTACGTACAATAATTGCTCTGAAATTAATGGAGAAAATCAACTAAAAGGTGCTAATATGTGGAAACAGCCTCCAGTGTATCACTTTATATAACTCAGAGTACGTTGCTTGTACATCCCCATCTTTTAATGTCATGGCATGCTGCTTACACTTGAGTTGTGTTGAATGTGATACAGAAATACTCACTGTCACAACTTTTACAGAAAAGTGAGCAGGGTCCTTGCTGAGACATGAAGCCGATACCTTCAGATGCAGTCAGATTAACAGATAGGAGTGCATGTCTGAAAGAGGCTTATCTGTGCCATGTTGTAGGTGTGGGCGTGCTGGCCATGATCATCATAGCAGTGTTTCTGGACAACATTGACCGGGATCAGGCCAACCAGTTTCGTGAGAACAGAGAGCCGTTCTGTCAGACATTTCTGGCCACATTCAGGCTCCTGAAGGACTGGAGGTTGTTGACGCTCATCCCTCTCACCATGTACAGCGGCTTTGAGCAGAGCTTCCTTTCTGGAGAGTACACTAAGGTGAGGAGATCTCCAAGAAATTCACCAGTGACCATGTTCTCCTTATTTTAGTGCAAATAAATGAGATAAAAAGAACACAGTAGTGCATGGGTATATAGTGCATTTCTATACATTTTAATTCTTTTTTAGCTGACCACTAGAGGGCAGAGAAAGTCCTTCACAAACTGACAAACATGCACCCCTGACATACTGTCAAGCTCTTTTTAGCCGTGATTTCCAAAACCTGAGAAAAATACCTGGATCTTTTGGTGTTACATCACCTCTTCTATTTAAGTTTCAATAATTGTTTAACAGTGAGTTGTTGTGTTTCTTTACAGAACTATGTGACTTGTGCTTTGGGAATCCATTATGTTGGCTTTGTGATGATGTGTTTTGGAGCTTCCACCTCTGTTTGTTCTTTTCTCTTTGGGAGACTTGCTCAGTACACTGGGAGAGCTACACTCTTCTGTCTTGGTAAAAATCTCTTTCAGAGTTATGCAAATGCTGTATGAATGATTACTTTTAAAGAAGAAGCAGTATCCTGTTTGATTATTATTTTACTATTTGTTTTACAGCTGCAGTTGCAAACCTTTCCTGTGTAATTGCTCTTTTGTTGTGGAGACCTCACCCCGACGAGCTGCCAGTCTTTTTTGTGTTTCCTGCTCTGTGGGGTATGGCAGACGCTATCTGGCAAACTCAGACCAATGGTAAGAAGGTCCAATCAGGTCCATGTACTCTGATAGATGGAGCAGGTACAATAAAAAACTGATTTCTATGATATTCTTTGTCCTAATAATAACAAGAAAAGCACTCAAAGAGTGCAGTACTCTGCCAAGACTGCTCATTCCTCCATATGGCATTGTCAGAAAATGCAGCATTTTCTTTTTTAGTTACTGATCATCAGAAATCATGACAACATAGAATGTGACCATTTAATATAGATGTACCCAAAAACAAAATGACCTTGCACTGAGCACACGAGTGTGTTATACATGTGTACGTTATGTACAGATACTGAATCGCGTGACCTAAATATGTAGAGGGCGGCGGGAATTGATGGGACTCGGAAACACCCCCACAATTTAATGAATTGTTCCTTGTATCATGTCTGATGGATAAGTCCCAAGAATTCCGCAGTGGGCGATTTGTATTAAGATCACAATCTTGTGATCGTCAGCAGGCAGCTGACGTAGTGTTCACTTGTAGTCATAGTTACAGTGACACCGTGCCGCTATCTCACAATGATACGGAAATCTTTAACATATCCGTGGATCCAGACTATAAGCCGCATCACTGCCAAAACCTAATAGACTGTGGGGCATGCCTTGAAAATAGGCCTAGAAAAAGAGTTTGTTTGACCATCACGGGACCTAAGAAAACAGATTTGCTCTAGGCTGATTTGGAGGTGCTCTTTTCAAAAATACAATGTTTGCCACTGTAAAGTTGCACATTAACCCTCAACAGGCCAAAAACAGAAAATAATCCTTTTTATGATTTTATATCATCGGAGAATCGCAGGTTGCTCAAAACACAGTAGCTATTGGATATTTTGGGGTGGGAGCTTCCAGAGAAAGTGCCTTTTGCCTCCTAAAACTAGATATAGACCCATTTCAGGCCAAATCATGAACACCAATGCAATTTAACACAACTTTAATCAACGGATTTAATCCTGAAAATAAAATAATTCCCACATAGAGCAATGACCGTAAAAACTAAGCCATCAGCTCCATTTACTGATGGTGACCATGAAAATTGACTGAAAGCTCAGGAAAAAGCCAGTGAGTGGCATTTATTATGGACATTATTTTTGTCACTACCACTACTTCTCTCAAAAATAACTGAGATACTCAATTATACTAGCAGATGTTCATGCTAGCGCTGCTATGATTCATTGATTAGTATTAAATTAATCACCAGCTATTTTAATAATCGATTAACTGGTTTGAGTAATAAAAAAATAAGTCTAAATTCTCTGATTCCAGTGTCGTAAATATGTTTCTTTTCTGGTTTCTTTCCTCGTCTATGACAGTAAACTGAATATCTTTGGGTTGTGGACAAAACACTCTTGAGGATGTCACCTTGGCTTTGGAGAACATAATTTTTTTCACCAATTTCTGATATTTTACAGACAGAATAACTAATCAGCTAACCTCAAAGATAAACAATGGATTGATCAACAACGTAAACAATCATTATTTGTATTTGTAATTCTAACTCCCCAGAGGACAAAACTGACTTTCTTGTCTATGGATCTTTACTCAACAAATATCAAACTCACATCAACAATTTTGAAATAGAAATTTACACGTGTATTCCATAGTTCCTTGAAGATAAACCATTTTTAATTCCTCACACCGTAATCTTTAGTGTGAGGAAAATGAAAAGTAAAAAAGAATCATTAAATCCACACTATTATGTCTCTTCATTATTATGATTGTAAAATAGTTGAATGATCACACATAATACACATGGTTGTAAGTGCTGGACCTCATTAACCTAATCTACGTTTATGTCTTGCAGCTCTTTATGGCATCCTCTTCCCACGGGACAAAGAGGCTGCATTTGCCAACTACAAGATGTGGGAGTCGCTTGGTTTCGTGATCGCCTTCGCCTACAGCACTTTCCTGTGCCTCGAATACAAACTGTACATCCTGCTGGCTGTTCTGGTGCTGACCATCATCACTTACCCCATAGTGGAGTACTACGAACACAAGCATCCCACAAAGCCCATTGAACAGGCGACCTACCAGAGTCACAAAGAAACCATTGAAACAGATGAGAGCAGGATCATTTGTCAGACACAAATGTAGAGACTGACTTTTTGTACTTGTTTTTACATCTCGCCTTCAAGCTGCTAATCAGGTGTCTGATGCCAAATGTTCAAATGACATAAATGCCACATTAAATAAATACATGATGAGAATGACTGACAGATTTTAAAGGGACAATAAGAAGCCCGCCCACTTCTGTCAAATTTTACTTGACACAGACTTTATTTTTTACTTGTACTGCCTGCAGATAACTGAGGCTAGCCTTGTAGCACTTAAATATTTTGTTACGTGAGCGCTGTTGATGTTGTAGATCATGTGCTGGGACAAATGGGACTTCACAGTCTCACTAAGTAAATGTTATTGCAACAAACAATCTTGTCCACTCCATTTTATTGCTACTTTTACTTTCAGTAAGGACTGTTGTATCTGGATGTGACCGATTTTTAAGACATCAGATTTTCTCTGATTATAAAGCATCATTGTTTCATTTTTCTATTACAAATATTGCCCTTGTTGAAGAAATTTCACTCTTAGTTCTGCAAAGTTTGCTGTAGTGGGGTGTTTATTGGTATTCCGGTATACAGTGGGCTTACCAACACAGAGCATGAGTCTGTGAAGGTAAGCCGACCCAGAGCATTTTGATAGCACCCATTTTATAGGGATGTCAGAAGGTAGGGAGGGGGCCGTAAGTAAACACAAGGGTGAATAGTGGTTAATTTGCATATGGTTGGTTATCAGGAACAGAGGGTAAGACAAAAAGAACAAAGAGCAATTCAATCAAAGGATCTGGCAAACAGATACAAATGGAAGGTGTGACACCAAAAGTTGGGGGGGTGCCTATATGCAACTTCTGCCAGCTGACGTCTTGCTTAAATTACATGAAATGTATAAATTTATAGAAGCACATTTTATTTTCTAAAGCATCATATTTCACAAACCCTTAGCTCAGTTTCCTCTAACATCTGAGCTTTTACTTTGAAAGCGTAGTATACTTTACAGATTCAGTGTTGCTTTTTTAAAGTTACATCTGGACCTATGGTAAAACTTGAAATAAAAAAAGTTAAATCTAGGTAACAATAGAGCTGTTTGCTAACCTCTGTTACTGGGTATGGACTCTTATTTTCCCCGCCCATCCCCACATGCTCAGGGCTGCACGGTCCATGCTGTAACTCACTAAAGGACACTAACTATGGACATTTACCAGAGCAAGCACATACTCAGACTTTACAGTTAAAGGGCCCTTTCACGAAATGCAAGCAGCCAAAGTCACGTGTGCAGCAACTCCACAGTGCACATCACCAGCTTTAATCTGAAAGTGAGGAGGACTACGACCACAGAGAAAGAGTCCCTACACTACGTTCTGGTCAGTATGATGGCACCTCTCTCTGGAACGAGTTCCTGCACAGGTTTGAGAGCTGTGCTGAAGCCAATTACTGATCAGAAAAGACAATGGCTGTCCAGTTAAAGTTCTGCCTGGTGGGTGCAGCAGGGGCGGTCATCCACAGAAATCCTCGGTCTGCACAGTGGGATTACCGCCACCTGCTGGAGAAGATGGAGATTGCTTACGGCCCCTCTTCAGAGCACGCAGATGCGGTAGCCATTGAACTGAGACAGTGTGTCCGCAAAGTAGGTGAGGCCCTTCATGTCTTAAGAGTTGACATATATGGTAGTGTCAATGGCTTACAGCAACAGGACAGAGACTGAGCAAGACGCCATAGGTGTTGACATTTTTACTGATGCTGTAGGTGGCGCAGAAAGTGTAAAGAAACTGTTAGAACAGCGGCCCCATGCATTGGCCCAGGCTTATGACATTGCCCGCCGCCATGAAACCACCAAGCAGGCAGCATCGTATTTCACCAACATCATGCACGCAGGGGCACACGGCACTACTGAATGGAAACTAAGCTAAACAATAACAACAACGACAGACATTAAGACAAACAACAACAACACAAAACAAATAAGATGGTGAAATGTGAATGATGGGAAAAGGAAGGAAGAGAACACAATATTTTAATGTAACACTGCGATTAATATTACACTTGAAATATGGTGTTCTGAGGGAAAGGGATAAAGAAACCACACCTGAAAGCAGCCGTCAATTTGGTAGTAGACTAATTTTTTAGCCTGTAAATTTTATCTTTGAAAAGATAATTTGGGAAAGTTGCACCAAGTTCCAGTGACTGAAAGGTACTTGCGTGCCGTGATGATGATGATGATGATGATGATGATGATGATGCCTCGGTGGATGGTCTAGTCGGCCTTTGTTGATGTGGGTCAGAACAGCAAGGACAGAGTGGAGCCTCAGAGTCGGGAGAACTCGATGGTAAAAGAGGACTCTTAGAAAGGAGGACTCTGATGGTAAAGGAGAGCTCTTTCTTCGAAAGGAGGACTCTAGGTGGTAAAGGAGGACTCAAAGTGGTGCTTTCAGATGTGGTTTTTTTTTGAAACGGATTCTTGCATCTCATTGAGGAAGGGGGGCATCTGGACCAACCTCCTTTGGGGAGGGTTAAAGTGCAGATGTCCCTCGCATGATTACATTGGCAGATAATCTTTTGCTATCTATAACTCCAAAAATATGGTAATTTGGTGAGCATGATTTATCTAGGTGCATTACCGACCAAAAGTGAATCAGAACGATACCAAATATGATCATGTGAATGGCAGAGATGTTAAGAAATATTATGTTGATACCAATCAGGAGAAATAAAAGATTACAGGTGAGGCAATATGTAGGTTGATCATGAAGTTATTGAAAAGTTCACTTGTTTTGTGAAAGGGATGTACATAAAAAGGAATTTAGTCCAGAATTGTGGGATGATTGTCTTTGTTGGTTCTGACGTGAGTCCAGAGTTCCTTTGTCAGTGAGTGGAATGTCTTAGAAGTTGTCATCCAGGTTCCCGAGCCTCCCCCTCTTCAATGGCTCAAGAATCAGTCCGAATGTGTATTGGTGGCCATTTGGTCTGTTAGCCAGATAGTGAATAGAGGTTTAAACCAGTCTCTTGGCTAAGACAGGCCTAATTTACATCCTGGAGGTCTGTGTAGGGGAATCCTTTAAAGTCTGATCTGGTGCTCTCCTGCTGATTCATTACTTTGCACCCTCATACCAGATCTGGAAAGTGTCTTGCTTGCAGTGTCTTGGTGTCTCAGCTCCACTGATCAAAGCAAACCCCATCTCCCTTCCTGTGGCTGTGAAGATGTTAAACCCAGGGCAGGAAAGAGACTGGCAAAATCTGTTCTTGTCCTGTTCCACTGTGTAATAATGGCTGGTGGATCCTACAACCTGCAGGAACTCTCTGCTCAGAGTTCTGTTGAGCTTAAACCCAACGAGCAGCTCCAGCTAGCACAGCTGCTGTGCACCTACAGCAGTGTGTTCTCCACTGGTCCTGCTAACCTTGGCCGCACCAATCTGGTGCAGCATGACATCATAACACGGCCAGGTGCCCCAGTCAAGCAGCCTCCACGCCGGATGGCATGGGAGAAACAACAGAGCGCTGACCAACAGATACAACAAAGCTTGGGGGCGCGCCTGGCCCGCAGCAGTCATAGCAGTTAGACATCGCCTATAGTAATGTTGCGTAAAAAGGATGGGACGTACCGCCTCTGCATAGACTATAGAGCCCTTAATGACTGCACCATTAAAGATGCGTACCCACTGCCCAGCATTCAGTGCGCTGGACCTTGCCTCTGGCTACTGGCAAGTTGAACTGACACCCAGAGCGCGCAAAGCAGCAGCCTTCTGCACCAGAAATGGCCTGTTCGAGTGGAACGTCTTGCCATTTGGATTGTGCAATGCTCCGGCAACTTTCCAGTGATTAATGGACCGTGTCTTGGCCCCGTACTGGAGGGTCCAGTGGGGGGTAGATGAAGCTTCGTCTGCTGACACTGACAACTTAAAGTGTCCAGAGCAGATTTACCTGACTAAGACTAACGAAACTGAGCTGTTTGGCGGCTGGTCCCCAGAGGACCTGCGACAGGCCCAGGAAGCAGATTCAGACATTGCACCTGTCCTGATTTGGATAGAGGCAGGTGGAGAATGCCCCCCATGGGTGACAGTGTCACCATGCAGTCCAACCACAAAAACATACTGGAGCCAGTGGAAGCAGTTCTCCATCCGAGAAAGAATACTGGTCAGGCGTTTTTACTGCCTTGATGACACTCAGTACTACCCACAAATTGTGCTGCCTCGTGTTTTCCGGCCTGATGTTATGAAATAGATGCATGAAGGGCAGGTCTGTGGACATTTTGGGGTAGAGCGCACCGTAGCGTGGCTACAAACTCGATACTTCTGGTACCGGATGAGAGAGGATGTTGCTCTCTGGTGCGGAACCTGTACCAGCTGTGCCTCCAAAGCCAGGCCCTGGAAGACACCACAAGCCCCCATGAGCACAGTTCGGGTGGGAGCCCCCATGGAAAGGGTTGCCTTGGACATCATGGGGCCACTGAACGAGACAGAGCACAATAACAGATATGTGCTAGTTACAAAAGATTATTTCATTAAGTGGGTGGAAGCCTTTCCCCTGCCCAATGACCAGGCCGTAACGGTGGCTGAAGTGCTGGCCTCAAAGTGGGTGTGTCAATATGGAGCACCACAGATGTTGCACAGTGACCAAGGCCGGAACTTCGAGTCTGAAGTGTTCCAGAAAATGTACACGTTGTTTGGTATTGAGAAAACGCATACTACACCTTTCCGACCTCAGTCCGATGGCCAGGTTGAATGGTTCAATGCCACATTGCAAAAGATCCTGGCCACAACAGCAGAGTGTTGCCACTGGGATTGGTGCTGTCACACCACGATTTAGACCCATAGAGCTGCTGTCCGCTCTGAAACTCACAACTCGTTTACCGGGAGCAACAGTCACCGCTGAGGTATCGACATCAGACTGACCGGGTTTGTGATTCAAAAACACGCGTGTGCTCGTTCATCGCAGAACACAACTTGCCGTTCACCAGATCTTAGCCGCTCGTTAATCTGTGCTGAAGATAAAAATGCTTTGTCAAAACTGTCCGTGTCAGATCAGCATGCTGGTTCCATAAATACACATGGCATAGCACCAGCATTTAAGAAAAGTTCAGATTTTGGACTATTTTTCACTTTAAGCCCTGAAAGTGTGGCTGCAGTAACAAGCTTGCTGTGCCTGACTAACAATATGTCTATGGTTTGGAATTATTTCCAAGTCCACATATATCGGTATCAGTAGATATCGGAATTGGAAATTGAGAGTTGGACAATATCGGCATATCGGTTTTCAGCAAAAAAGACAATATCGGACATCCCTAACTTTGGGCTAATGTTTTCATTCTGAACCAATTTTTAGTCATTTTGGACATGTCTGTCATTTTGGATAAAATGCTGTAAGTTTACACAAATATAAAACAAAGAATAATTTTCACAAGTTTATTTCATGGATTCATTTTTTTGGACATTTTGAATAGAGTATATTGTACAAATTTAGCTGACTATTTGAATGTTGCATTTTACAATATTTTGTATTCTGTAAATTTACCGAACTGATTGAAGTTTTAAGGGTTAAGACTTGGACGGCAGCATTATTACTCCGCCAAGGAAGGCAGCAGAGTTATGGGACGATCTGCGTATGTTTATCTGTGAATCTGTCTGTCTGTCTGTTCTTGTGCAACATTACTCGAAAAAAGAACATATTTGGATGAAATTTTCAGGAAAAGTAAGAAATGAAACAAGGACCACCTCATTAGATTTTGACAGTGATACGGCTTATAGTCTGGATCCATGGATTTGTTAAGGATTTCCCATTGTGATATATCGGCCGGTATGATGTCACTGTAACCATGACAACAAGTGAATGCTTCAGATCACATGATTGCAATCCTACTACTGACTTATCCATCAGAAATGATACAAGAAACAAGTTAATAAATTGTGCTGGTTTTCCGAGTTTTCCTTCCACCCTGATGTGGATTTTTGGACTTTTCGGCAGCGTCTTGCTCATGTCAAGAAATGATGCATTTCTACAAAAATATGCTGCATTTCTGACAATGCCATATGGAGGGATGAAAAGCCTTGGCAGAGTACTGTGTTCTCTGAATGCTTTTTTGTGTATTATATATATTGACCTGAATATTTCAATCATCACTTCAGTTATCTGTACTTTGCCCACTGATCTGAGTCAGGGCTCAGAAATACTTTACATGGTTAAAATGAAGAAATACCGTATTAATGATATTTTTAAACAGTAATATGTTAACATATTCTTTATATTAGCAATGATCACATTCTAAAGCATGCAGCCATGTGTGTGGTACAGATTGTACCTCCGACAGTCACAGCATGGACTGTTGCTCTATCAGCGGAGCTCGGTGTGGATATGTGAGTACAGAGGTCAGAGACCATGATGAGGATCTGAATGGAAGTTGAAAAGGCTGCAGTGGAGGATCAGATTCTTCATTAATGGACTCTAGCTCCATCTGTTGGCCAAATAAATACACTAAGAAATAGTGGAATAAGCTCGCGTTTGATCAAGTTCGCTTTACCTTCAGATCAAGTCATTTGGAATTAGAAGAGGAACTCTTCACGTATAAATGTCTGCATTTACTAATTATCATTTACTATGTGAACTGAAACCATCAAGGATAAAGTCAGCGTAATGTTGTGTACACAGTGTGTTTCTTTGTAACTCGGTCTTTGAGTTATTGGAAAAGCGCTTTATAAATTAAATTTATTATTATTATTATTATTATTATTATTATTATTATTATTATTATTATTATTATTATTATTATTATTATTATTATTATTATTATTATTAAAGCAGAGCATTTCTTTCGATGGTCAGATATTTGTACAGCCAAGAAATTTATAAACACAAATCTGGTCAGAATTTTTATTTCAGCTTCTACTGAAGTGCACGACAGGAAATGTGTGTCTGTGTGAGACTGCAGTTTGTGTTCAGTATGTTCATGTGTGCACTTTAACACGATTAGACGGAATGTGCACTGATCAATCCTGACTTTAAAACCACCTGCAGAATATTGTGGACATTACTCTGATTCATCAGGACGTGAGCCTCTGATAGTGTTGTGTCTGGCACTGGAATGTGAGATGATTCTTAAAAAAGGAAGAACAACAACACAGGCCTCAAAAACATAGAACCCTTCAGATTTATTCATGTAACAGATAAAGCAGCTTATTATTATTTTGATTTCCATATTACCCCATTGTGGCAAATCTCAAACAACAAGATTTAATCACGCATATATCATAAAACTGATAAAAGACATGCAGTCACAGTGAACGGTGTTTTAACAACGGGGTGGAGCAGTTTGTGAAAGTCTGTAAAAATAAACACCTGATAAAACCACAGCCCAGCAGAGTTTTGCTGTGTTCAACAATGTAAATGTTTTCTTACTTCCTGGAGAATCTGTATATAGTATCAAATGTAAGGTTCTAAAGAGTTCAGCGAAGGATATTTTTTGTTGTTTGTACTCCTCATCAATTTGAGAGCACAGTTTCTATAAACAATCATACTAATTTTCTTGTAAACAGTTTCAAAGTCTGTCACGGTGACCAACACCTCATCGTCATGGATACTATCACTGCATGATTACCACAGATTATGACTCTTGATGACTGCCAAGTACTCAGAGTTTAGTCATGATTTATTGAGTCTTTCTTCTTGAACAAAGTTTGAAATTGCATCATTCTTACAGCAGTCAAAAACATTACTGATATAAAAACTGTAAAATGCACGTACATGTATTTATCTGATTGTTTGTACAACCATGAATGACTCTCAGTTTACAGACATAACATTTAGAAATAGATTTCAATAATTTGGACTGATCATTATGAAATGTGCAGAGACGTCCTGTCCAGTGGACAGTAGGAGGGACATCTTACTCACAGTCCAACTTCCACTTTAAACAAGTCTGAGCTGAGGCCTGTACTACAAAGCAGGATTTTGGCTTCAGTGAGGAAAGTTCAGGTTTACATCTGGGTTTTCAGGAATACAATTGTGGTTATCTTTCTGTACTTGGGTACATCAACATGGTAGCTCATGCTGAACACCTAACCTGCTCATGTTCAGTATAGCAGATCTACATGTATAAAAACACCACCTACTGAAAGATAAGATATACTTTATTGATCCTTAAAAGGAAATTAGTTGTAACATCAGCATGTTAACATAAACAATAGAGACAACAGAGAAGATCCTGTGGAGCTCAGTGTATGTATAATGAGAGGGGAGCTCAAGAACAAGGCTGAATTTTCTTATTCCTTAAAAGAATATATCTAAGCAACACAATCATTTACGGTTTTTCTCTACTGATAAGAACCTGTTCCTGAAAAACCCACATTTCCCAAAACATTGCACACTATTTTCTTTAATAGGACACAATTCACAAAGCACTGCACCCTTGTGTCAAAAGCGCACTTTATTGTCAAAATTTGAACTTCCATCCATCCATTTTCTATACACCGCTTAATCCTCACTAGGGTCGCGGGGGGGGGAGGGGGGGGGGGGTCTTTTGCAAAGAGTGCAAGAGTTTTGGAACTGTGTGCAAACCATGAATAGTGTTCAAGGTTTTGACAGTAGTGTCCTGTTTTTGAGAAATGTGTGCAGTCAGTTGGTGGTCGTGTGCAGTGAATGGAATTTAGTGTTTTATCAATCGAGAAAAACTGTAATGTAATACACAACTGCAGGGCTGCACAGTATCTTGGTGGTTAGCACTTTCGCCTTGCAGCTAGAAGATCCCTGATTCGCATCCCAACCTTCCTGGGATCTTTCTGCATGAAGTTTGCATGTTCTCCCTGTGCATGTGGGTTTTCTCTGGGTACTCTGGCTTCTTCCAACAGTCAAAAAGCATGCTGAGGTTAACTGAGGATTCTAAATTGTCCGTGGGTGCGAATGTGAGTGCGATTGTTTGTCTATATATGTAGCCCTGTGATAGACTGGTGACCTGTCTAGGACGTCCCCTGCCTTCACCTTAAGTCAGCAGACTCCAGCCCCTCACGACCCTAATGAGGATGAAGCGGTGTTTAGATAATGGATGGATGGACAACTGTATATGTAGTGAGATCAATTCATGGAGCAGTGAAAGTGACAAGCTAATTATTTATGCATTCATACAGCTGACAGTTTTTAGCTGATTTTCTTCATGCTTTTCTGCAGCACCTGTGTTGCTTTTAGCTTTTGTTATATTTTTAAATTCCTCATATTGGTTTAGGATTATAGTTTGTTCCCAGACACCCTTCTCATGCCTGGTGTGCGTTCAGATCCTGTCCTTGAAGATCACACAAAGGAACAGAGACAGGAGACCATCTCCACAGAGTCCAGCACTGACATGTTTGGTTGTACCTGGACCATATGGCTCGGAGCCTGAAGTCCCCACAGGCCTTCTCAAAGTACGCAAAACACACTGTATTTATGCTAAGCTAAGTTAATCATCTGTTTACTCCAACCGGTCAAAAAAGTATATTTCCCCAATGTTCTTTTAATAATCTCAGCAAAGTAAAGTGCAAACACACTGTTCCTTTTCCATGGGAGTCAAACTGTCTATTGACCACATATAGACAAACAAAGGAATGCAGAAACAGAGACTAAGAGTCTTTGTCTTTGCATTGTGCAGCATTGTGTGTAAAATGTCACATCTATCCTTGTTATGTCACATTTGAAGCAGTGTCACTGATTATCACTTTATCTGGGCTGATATGGGCAGTTCCACATTACTAGTTGACATAATTAGACTTGTTGTGACCTAATTTCATAACCTGTCACTTATTTTGTAATCTGTGATGGAGAACTATCCCTTCAGCTGGTTTTAAAAAAACAACAAAACATTTAATTGTAGAGACTGCAGTGACAACTTTCAGGCTGACATATATTCATTCAGCAGCATTTCTGCCATCACAGGACACAAAAACTCTTCACTGGGGATATGCCAAACATGATTAGATAGAAACATGAGAAAACATACATTCATTTTGCTTCAAATCTTGAGAAATCCACCCAGGCCTGGCTTAAACAAGAGGTTAACACAGACCTGACGCATCAGCCTGGAGTTTGTTTCACTTCAACTACAGCTGAGAAAACAGAGTGAAGTGGAGTGTCTCTATGTTGCTGTCATACTGTCCAAACAACAACAAGCTATCATGTTGTAAAAATATGCCATTAGAGAAGAAAAGAATGAGGAAGAAACATGCAATAAACTTTGCTCTGCTCCTCTGTGCCTCTATCCATACATGAAACCTCTCATGTATATATAATACTGAAGACAACGTGAGCGAAAACAAGACTGTAAATGTGAAACAGGATGGTTTTCTCTTTAGGGCTGGGCAGTATATCAGTGTTTATTTTCAATCATCAATCATTGTAACCATAATGTGGGGATTTTCTTTTTGGATTGTGACACATACATGCTGCACAGTTGGTGTTCTAAACTGAAACTACAAAGTAATTAGGCGGTCAGGTTTCTCTTGAATGGTTTCAGAAACATTTGAGAGCTGCTTTAGGACAGCAACAGTTCAACGCAGTGGACATCAGCTACACAGACCACCTGAAGTGTGGATTTATGACATTTAAGAACAAACCAAGATGAAATAATGTACAGAAAAACTCTGACAAATAGGATGGGGACAGGTGGACTGAAGGAGAAAAGGAATTTACAGTTCAGTAACATTTACAGTCAAAATGTCTTTAATGATTCAGAGCAGAGAAGGAGTTAAAGAAGGACGTGTACAGCCTGATAACTGTAAATGAGTGAATTACGTGAAATTGAGAGGCCTGCTGATAAGAGATCCGCTGTGTAATACTCAGTAAAAACTCAGCCTTGTCGTGTGAGTGACTGTTGGACTTTGTTCTCAGCTATTTCCAGCGTATGAGTTTATCAGAGACACGAGCATTTTCAGCAGTCTCCTCTGACTTCACCCTGGAGCCGTCCTGCTGTGGGAAATAATAAACACCATTTAAATAGGATAACTCATTGACTTCTATTTTTTAGTAAAGGTTGAGGATCTGTGGAGATTCTTGTGTTTTGTTTTTTTTCCCTGTTCTATTGAAAGGGCAACCATGATCAGCCGCAACTTTAAGAATGTGTTGGTGGTCTCCATCGGGTTTCTGTCTCTGTTCACAGCATATGGAGGCCTGCAGAGTTTACAGGTAGGTGGAAGAACTTCAGGAGGTGGAGGAGGTGCTATCCTTTTTTTTTGTGTGTGTGTGATTTTTGGAGATTTTTCTTTGCTTAATGGTAAAGACCAACGGACCTTTTATGTATGTGCAAAATAGCAAATAATGTCATGCTAAAGTTTCCATCTCAATGTAATCTCATTACATGAACATTTAATTGCTGATTTAAATGCAATATGTTAAAAAGGTAGGAGCTAATATGCAGGAGCTTTAAATAATTTGAACATGCAAAGTTACCCAATAAGAGATTCATTTTTTAATCACTCAGTACTGAGACAAAAGACCTTAAAATGTGCCTCATTTGATCATTATAGGTTACCAGGAATAGGTTACGTTTTAGTTGTCAGACTTGTTTTACAAATGTATTATATTACAATTATTTAAAATGTATAATTAATCAGTTTTACTTAATTGTTAACGAAAGACAATAAGCACATGTAAAGGTAATATCACAGAAACGCTGAAAAAAAATGTTGAATGATAGCAATTAAATAAAGTAAATAAAAAATGCCACGATAACGACTATATTAAAGTAAATAAATAACTTTTATTAACAATAGCTGTGCTCATAATGATCTGAAACCCGCTCCTAAGCACTGTATGTGGGGGACATTTTGGACTCGACACTTAGGAATATTTTCAGGTCCCCACTGAAAACATATGGCCGAACATTGTTGCGAATATCTCCTGAACTGAACGTCGTTTGGAAGTGTGATCCATCTGATATGATTTGGCCATGCTGAAAATGCCAGTCTTGGTCCCAAGGCTCCACGACCTTCCATTCCCGAGATGCAAAAAAATTTTTTTAAAAATTGAATTTTAGTTGCAAAGGCCGTGTGGACAAGTAGAGGGTAGGTCCAGGTTTCATGCTTCTACTGTGTTCACAAAAGACGTTATTTAAAAATCCATCATAGTGGTTATTATCCCTGTTCCTAACCCTAACCCTACACACCTTAGCTTAACTCTAACCCTAAATCCCCTCCTTGACACTTAAAGATCAACTAATTAGGAAATATCTTTACATTTCCTTTGGTGTGGAATAATTTACAGGGTTATTGAAGAACTATTTTAATGTGAAAAGACCCACAGATTTACTCCATTAGTCCATAATATGATTCATATATTTGCTTTTCAGTTTTAGTGCTCTGCTTTGTTGTATTGGTTCTTTTGAATCACCCTTTTTCCCTTCATTTAATGTTTTTAATAATTTATGCCACTGTGAAATTCATGTTTCTGGTAGTTTGTGAAGACAAAGGGTTTTCCAGTGTTATATTATTAAATCAGTGAAGTGAAGTAAATATTTAAAATTAAATTTAAGTGTAACCTTGTGTGTTACTTTTGTTTCTTGAACTGTAATGAAAGTGGACTCTAATTAGAATTAGAACATTTGATGTAATTTAGGAATTGATTAAAGCTTCAGAAAATTAAAGTTAAATCCATTTGATTTGGTATTGTAACTTACAAGAGACAGAGTAATAACAGCAGGTTTCTACATTTCTCCTAATGTAACAATTCTTCCATTGCAGACTGAAGCTAAACCTGATAATAGACATTGAATTTTTATGTGATCAGACATTAAGAAACGGAACTTGTCTCATTTTCAGAGCTGACAAACAAAAACAACCCTTTGTAGTATCTCCATTCAGCCGTCAGTAGTTCTTTCAAATTCCAAAATATCTATACTCTAAATTAATGACTTTAACAGAACATCTTAGCTTCGCTTAGCTCGGTTTTGGTTCAGTGAAATTCAAAACACTAATGCAACACTAATCATTCTTTACTGATTTTATGTTTCAAATTGGTGCAGTCTGCTTCCTAACTTGAACCCACTGGTGTAAACGTAACTTAAAGAGTCTTAACTTAAAGTAATCCTGACCAACATTCTGTTCTAATGGACTCCCCTCTCTGTGCAGAGCAGTCTGAATGCAGAGCAGGGGATGGGCGTGGCGTCTCTGAGCGTCATCTACGCCTCCATCATCATCTCCTCCATGTTCCTGCCTCCCATCATGATCAAAAATCTGGGCTGTAAATGGACCATTGTTGTTGGCATGGCCTGCTACGTCTCCTACTCGTTTGGAAACCTCTACCCAGGATGGTAATCAATCAATAAATCCAGTAATCAGGCTTGAGGTGATTTTACTATTGTTAAGCATTTTTGATATTTTCAGTCCTGTTTGCGGGCAACACTATAAGACTGTCTTTGATCACAGAATCAAATTACACAAATATAAAATTAAAATATTTGTTTCTTACTTCTAAAAATGTACTTACTTAAATCTCTAATATGAAGGATAAGCTACTACAAATCTGCAGGGTGAGGCACTTTAAACTGAATTTTCATGTTGATCGAAAAATACTTCTGGCCTCTTGAGCAAGCCTTTATGCAGCGACTCAGAAATAGTTGATATGTTTGGGGTTTTTTTTGTGCCTCAGTGTTTTGCAATTTCTGCATCAGTCAGAAGACTAAAAACTTTGCTCCAATGTAACACGGTTGCATGATGGCAGTTTGAAGCAACCTCAAACAAACAGTAAGTAGCTGTCATTATTTCTTTGCTGAACTGGTAGGGCTACTCTCTGCCTGTACTCAGAGATCTGGGGTTATAGAACATAACTATCCAATCACAGCAGGCTGTGGTTTTCAGAAGGAGGGCCTTAAAGAGACAGGGGCTAAAATGGCTGAGAATAGAAGGTATTCTCAGTACAAGAAAAATAATGTTTTTTTTTTTTTTTAACATTAAAGCATGTAAGCATATTCCGGTAGACCTCAACAATAAAATTATACAACTGTAAATGTGCATGATATGGGCTCTTTAAGTTACCACGACTGTCCTAGTGGCTCTGTGAATCTATATATTTAGCAGTAAAAAGTACTTAACCAAAAACCAAATCGTAAACCCATCCATTATCCATCCATTATCTATACACCGCTTAATCCTCACTAGGGTCGCGGGGGGGGGCTGGAGCCTATCCCAGCTGACTCGGGCGAAGGCAGGGGACACCCTAGACAGGTCGCCAGTCTGTCGCAGAGCTACATATAGGGACACACAAGCACTCACGCATTCACACCTACGGGCAATTTAGAATGATCAATTAACCTCAGCATGTTTTTGGACTGTGGGAGGAAGCCGGAGTACCCGGAGAGAACCCACGCATGCACAGGGAGAACATGCAAACTCCATGCAGAAAGATCCCAGGTCCGAGCTGGGACATGAACCAGGGACCTTCTCGCTGCAAGGCGAAAGCGCTAACCACTACGCCACTGTACAGCCCCAAATCATAAACCAAGAAACAGAATTAACATCAGCTTTAATTATTAGTATCTGGGACTCATTTTTAACTGTCAATTATCTTTTGGTTATTTTCTCAGTCAATCGATCAGTTGTTTGGTCTATAAAATGTCAGAAAATGGTCAAAAATGTAAATCATTGCTTGCAAATGCTCAAGATGACGTCTTCAAATTTCTTGTTTTGTCCATAACCCAAAGATAATTAATTCACTTTCATGGAGATGGAAATTGACTGCTTTTTTCTTTTGATAAAAATTGATTATTTGATTAATCGTTGCAGCTGTTAGCCTGCACAAAATTTTGCGTCAATCTATCTAATACATGTAGAGTCTATGAAAAATTTGACCTGCTGCTGGCATTTAAAAACAAGAAAATCACTCAGAGAACGCAGTATTTCACCAAGGATGCTCAGTCATATGAAATTGTCAGGGGAAACCAGCGATGATCACCCCGGACCTAGGATGAAAACCAACAGATGAGACAAGACACGGAAATATACTTGTACAAGGGCACCCTGCTCAGACCGCTCTGCAGCAGAAACGCGCTGAAGCAGTTCCTTGTCCCTTTATTTATACTTAAAAGTTACATCAAGCACGTGTATGAGTGTGTGTGTGTGCATTGCTCGTGAGTGTGTGCATGTTGCTCATGATAGTGAGTGTGTGCGTCATGGTCAATGCATGTGTGTCATCGTGAGATAGTTCAGCACGTCATCATGAGATAGTAAGAACATTTTGGATCGTGTAAGAATATTTTGTAAGAACATTTTGTACAACCTTGAGAAGAAAATAGTTCAGCACATTTAGATAGTCACAAGAAAAACAAAATATAGGTCATAAGTCACAGTGGAAAATTGCTGAATAGGAGCTACTGAATAAGAGCCTACAGAGACAGGAAAAACATACTGAGTGTGACAACTATGTACATTATATACAGTTTTCTTCTAACAGAAATCTTCAAAAACTTCTGACCCGCAGCAGTCGATTTGTAGTAGGATCACAATCATGTGATTGCCAACAGGTAGCTGACGTAGTGTTCACTTGTTGTCATAGTTACAGAGATGCGGTGTCGCTATCTCGCAGTGATACAGAAATTTTTAACAAATCTGTGGATCTAGACTATAAGTTGCATCACTGTCAAAATCTAATCACTTGATCCTTGTGTCATTTTTGACCTTCCTGAATGATTTCATCCGAATCTGTTAATTCATTTTTGAGGAATGTTGCTAACAGACAAATAGACAGACAAACCAATGGCGATTGTCACATAAATCTGTCACGTTCCTTGGCGGAGTAAAAATTAAAAATCAAGGGATCATCTAATTATAATACTCATCCTAGTGACAATAAAAATATCTGCACTAAACTTCATTGCACTCTTTCAAGTAGTAATTGAGATATTTCATTCATATTAGCCTCACAGCTAACACGGCTAAATCCTGAATGATACTGGCTGAAGAGTGACGATTAACATTTCTATATTTGATCTTTTAAAAGCATTCCAAGGAAACGCCACAGCAGTAAAAAGTAAAACCAGGTGCTAAGATGATGAATTTTGTCTTGCTCTCTCACTCAGGTACACCCTCATTCCCACCTCAGTGATCCTGGGTTTGGGAGGCTCTCCTCTGTGGTCGGCTAAATGCACCTACCTGACTATCTCTGGGAATGTTCAGGCTGCCAAGGAGGGCAAAAAGGGCGCTGATGTAATCAATCAATACTTCGGCATCTTCTTTTTCATCTTTCAGTCCTCTGCCGTGTGGGGAAACCTCATGTCATCGCTCATCTTTGGACAGGACAACAAAATAGGTAGGCAGACCATTGAAACTGTATTGTGTTGAGGATGTGTGGGGAGCTGGGTGTGTTAACACAATGAAAGTTATCTGATAAGGCTGTAGTCAGATTTTGGATTTAACTGAACCAGAACTGGTTTAATTTGCTCTCTGAAGAGGGACACTGCCTGTTTACACCGTCTTGTCCAATCAATACTGCAGTAATGCAGCATAAGAACAACAACAACACAGAGTCGATTAACTTGTTCAGCTAATAAATATAATGATGGAAAGATTTCCTCTGGTGAAAATCTATTTTTTTGTTTTACCTTGCTAACACGTCCATATTATGTAGAGAGATATTAGTAGCAAATCTGCACACTGTGGCTGAGCATTTCTACCTTTGGAACTGTAGCATTCTGATGATAAATCATAAAAACACAGATTCAGATTTCCAGGGTTTCGTACAGAACAAACCTCAGAAACCAATCCTCTCAACCTGTAGGGTGGGACTTTGTGCATCAGAATTCTTCTTCAGAATCAGCTTCCTTTGAACATTTCTGGCTGTGTTACTCCAGTATTACAATTTGTGGTTGTGTGACGCACAGTTGTTTTACAGTGTTTGAGTAGAGCTGTAAGTGAGCTGGTGTGCTCGAACTGCAGTGAGTGGTGGAGGTTACTTCTAAATCTACCATTTTGATACACAGAGATGAATTTTAGAGATTTAATCAATATTGTTTTCTTGATCAGCCGATTAGCTATTTGGACTATATATTGCCACAAAGTGGTGAAAAATGTTGATCAGAGTTTTTTCAAAGCCCAGGATGATGCTTTGTTTCGTCCACAACCCAAAGATATTGAGTTAACTGTCATATAAACCAGAAAATATTTACATTTAAGAAATGAATCATTTCAATAAGTGAACTACTGTTGTGGTCTTTTTAAAACTGACAATATTTGCTGATTGTTAAATCAGACTATTTTATTTTTTGCTCTTTCTAGTGGAAATTATAATTGCAATATTTTTTGGGGGGGGTTTGGAGGCTGAACAAAGCAAATCATCTGAACATGTCACCTTAGATAGATTAATCAATGATTAAAAGCAATCCTTCACTACAGCCCTAATTTATTGCACTCAGACGTTGTTTATCACTTGTATTATCTCATTTGATTATGCCTTTATCTATTTAATATGGCTACATAACCACTTTGTCCAGGAAAACTGCATCTTCCTGGACGACAGCATTACCTTCACTGGTGGCCTGCTACGGGAATGAGTGATAAACTCGATCGTATATCATTATTTTAAGAGCCTCAGTGTAGAAGTCATCTCAGCTGACAGTTCAATATAAGGCTGATGAAATTCGTTGCTTTCTGTTTTAAATAAAATAAATAAATAAATATTTAGAACTAAATTAACATACTTGCAGCAAAATTAACATATTTGCAGTCAAAATCAAATAATCAATTAACTGTACAGAAAACAAAAAATAAAGGAACAAATCTTTTCCATTGATGCTTACACCGATCAGGCATAACATTATGACCACCTGTCTAATATTGTGTTGGTCCCCTTTATGCTGCTAAAACTCCTCTGACCCAGTGGGGCATGGACACAGGACCTCTGGGGATGCACCAGGATGGTAGCAGTGATCAGGCTTATCCTGGCAATCTGAACCTTTTCCAAAGGTTGATGTCTGATTCAGTGTTGCTTTTGGTTTTGGCTATTGGCTGGTGGATATCACTGAGCAACCTGCCTCACACATCTACGCCTCCTCGTCATCAGACCCTCTCTGTCTTTATGTTACAGACCATTGAAAATGCAGTTATGGCTCTCGTGCATTTCATTTAGACAGGAGTCTGGGGGTTTTACCAAGATGGCTGCTGAGTGGTGAGACTTGCTTATAAAGACTGTCAAAAAGCCAACCAGACTCACATACTGTAGACTCTCAGACAAGGGTGAAAGCACTTTATATATAGGATGGATGACAAAGAGTGACGAGGTCCATGTGTCACATTGTCATCATGGAGTCTTTGCATGATGCATATTGATTATTTGCATGTTTTTCCTGCTGCTTTGGTCCTGAATCTGCCCTCAGTCTTAGCTGACATTGTCTGTCCTGATAGTGCCACAGAAATTCATCCTTGACAAAGGTCTAAGTGCAAGCATGCTAACAGCCATTTTATGGGTTCAGTTCAGGGAGAATAAGGTGGGAGTGTGCTCAGAGTAGGAGGAAGATGCTGCCAAGTATGCAGTAAATGATTTTATGGCGTTGACATTCTCTGGCTTATCAGTTTATTTAATGACAGGCACTTGGTGAGATGTTTTTTCCTTGGAACATGTCACAGTCAGGCCAGTTTTATTTTTTAGTTCAGGAGGCACTGTTCCCAAATAAAAACACACTTTTTAGAAAAAATAAATGCAACAAAATCTATTTATTAATTGTTATTTTTATTAAAATATCTTTAAAAGTAGAAGTATTTAGAAATAGGAACAATTATTAACAAGGCTTTGATTTCACACACATAATTTTTCATTAATATTATTTACTTTTTGAAAGTCACCTTTTAAAGCAAATACATTTCACACATCTGAGAACATTAATCACATACAATATTTTACAGTTTTCATTTAAAAAGAATAAAATCCACAGCAAAAATATTGTTGTATGCTTCTTTTTTTTCTTTTTTTTAGCAGTTAACTATTACTGCTGAGTTTCAGTATCACTTATATGGATTTGAATTTAATTCCAGAGTTTTTAATGTAAAGTACGTACAGACAAAACACACAAACACTATGACTGTTTTGGCTGCAGTACATCTTGTCCCTTATTGTCTTGGTGACGAGGTGCAATTTTCTAATAAATTGCTTTTATTCTTCTTTTTCTCCTGACAGCAAACATCCCAGAGGAACAGCTGCAGTCATGTGGAGCAGCTGACTGTGGCCTTAACATCTCTGGCAACAGCACCACCATCAGGCCTGCACAGGAACTTGTGTGGACGCTTGTCGGATGCTACATTGGTAGAGTTTACTTTGGCTTTACAGAACATTGTCAAACAGAACAAGACTAGCTTTGCAAAAGGACAAGAAGCCAGGAAATTATTTGTTTGCTAATGTGATAAAATTCTCAGGAAAACTAGTTGCACATTCTCACACTTTTGTCCCCATTAGTATGTAATACTTTTGTACCTGCAGCCCTGTTCAGACATCCATCCATCCATCCGTCCATTATCTATACACCGCTTGATCCTCATTAGGGTTGCGGGGGTGCTGGAGTCCATCCCAGCTGACTTAAAGTGAAGGCAGGGGACACCCTGGACAGGTCACCAGTCCATCGCAGGTGTTACGATTTCCCAGGAAGCTCAGGCGCAGGAAATGAACAGGCTAGTTATAATGCAAAATAGAAGTTTATTTACAAAGTCTCAAAAAGGTGATTAAGGACAAAAACTTAAGTATTCTACTTAGATACTACAAAACCGAAAAGGAACGAAAAAACCCTCTGAAAAGCTCCTGGCAACTACTTGAGGCAGGGACAGCTGAATACAAAAACTCAGAAAAGAACTGACTCACATTGGGTACAACCCAGGCAAGAGAGCTTACCAATCTAAAGTATGAAAATACAAAAAGTCTTTTACTTTACTGAACCAAATTCAAAATCTTCAGTTCACAAAGAACTAACTAGAAGCTAGGAATTAAATCAGGACTCGACACTTACTAGAATCAAGACTCAAGATAATTACTTGACCCGATATCAAAACTCAAGAGCTGCTATTCAGATAACAATCAGAAAAACAGTTTTCTAGGACTGACTCACGACTACAAAACAAGATGCTCGGACTGGGCTCATGACTGGAAGTGGCTGAGGGATTTAGACGAGTGGTTCTCGAGTCCAGATGACGGGTGGTAAGTTGCAGCGGCAGGTGAACATGGAGGGACACCAGGAAGGAGGAGGACGACACAGGTGAGTATTTCCAGAACACTTGAACAGAGTAGGAAACTAGGGGGGCAAGGAGCCAGGAAGAATTGCAGCAGGAGCAGATGGAACTGGAACTGAAACAAAGGGGGACAAACAGAGTTACCAGGAGAACAAGATCATGGAACTTGTGGCAGGAGTAACATGCAAAAGGCTTGTACTGGCTGTGTCACGATCCAGCGCTGAGAGGTGAGTGGCGTCTGATTATATTGTGGTGAGAGTGGAGCTTGATTGGCAACTTCTCCACCTGCTCCTGCACCAGCTGACGATGATTGACAATGAGAGACACCTGCCGCTGCAACTGCACTGCTGACAAACCTAAAAAGGAAAAAGAGGCGGAGAAAAGAGGAAGAGAGCACTATCTAGGCCTGGCAGCAGCCAGCCTGACAGCAGGGCCACATATACAGACAAACAATCACTCTCACATTCACACCTGCGGACAATTTAGAATCATCACTTAACCTCAGCATATTTTTGGACTGTGGGAGGAAGCCGGAGTACCCGGAGAAAACCCATGCATGCACAGGGAGAACATGCAAACTCCATGCAGAGAGATCCTCGGAAGGCCGGGACGCAAACCAGGGATCTTCTTGCTGAAAGGCGAAAGTGCTAACCACTACGCCCCTGTGCAGCCCCTGTTCAGACATGGGATATGTAAAGTTGGTGTTTCACAGTGACGGCATTGTGTCATTCAGATATACACTACCGTTCAAAAGTTTGGGGTCACCCAGACAATTTCATGTTTTCCATGAACTCACACTTTTATTCATATGCTAACATAACTGCACAAGGGTTTTCTAATCATCAATTAGCCTTTCAACACCATTAGCTAACACAATGTACCATTAGAACACAGGAGTGATGGTTGCTGGAAATGGGCCTCAGTACCCCTATGTAGATATTCCATTAAAAATCAGCCATTTCCAGCTAGAATAGTCATTTATCACATTAACAATGTGTAGACTGTAGTTTTGATTATTTAATGTTATCTTCATTGAAAAAAAATGCTTTTCTTTCAAAAATAATGACATTTCTAAGTGACCCCAAACTTTTGACTGGTAGTGTAGGTCACATTCATATTAACGTTCAACATGGCTGCATTCAGACAAACTCATTACACGGAGTTAGAGAGAGACACAGTACAATATTTGTTTTACAGTCGAGATTGGACAGAACATCAATGGGTGCATCTTACATAGTATACCAATAAATGAAAGACTGAAACTGAACAAACAGCAGCTTATAAAACAGTTCAGATCTTTAAGAATCCAGTTTATTTTTTCCCCAAACACTGGAAATTCTGTCCAGTAAAAAAGCATCCATCCATTATTTATACACCGCCTAATCTTCATTAGGGTCGTAGGGGGAACAGGGGTGGGGGCACCCTGGACAGGTCACCAATCCATCACAGGGCTACACATAGACACAAACAATCACACTCACATTCACACCTACGGACAATTTAGAGTTACAAGTTAACTTTGGCATGTTTTTGGACTGTGGAAAGAAGCAGGAGTACCCGGAGAAAACCCACTCATGCACAAACTCCATGCAGAAAGATTCCAGGCCCAGCCTGGTATCTGAACCAGGGATCCCCTAGCTGCAAGGCGACAGTGCTAACCAACATGCCACTGTGCAGCCCAGTACAAAATAGTAAAATAAAAATATCTCAACAGCTGTGAGGGAGCTCAGGCCTCAACCTGAAAGCAGCTGCTGTGTAACAAATGATTTAAATGCAGCTGATAAACTGTCACATGGTGTGACAGCTCAGATATCTGAGGTGAAGAAAAATACACATTGTCAGTTACCATTAAATTCTAATTGATTCTGTCTATATTAGAGAAATTAATTGATTAGTTGTTGCTATGAAATGAATTTTCAACATTTTTTTGAATCCATTAATTGCTTTGAAAAATATTCTTGAGAAAAAAAAGACAAAATTCTTTGACTCCTTGTAGTATCTTTCTTTCTCTGTGACAGTAAACTGAATTTCTTTGAAGAAAGAAAGAAGAAATTTGAAGGACATCATCTTTGGCTTTGGGAAACACTGATCAATATTTTTCACAATTTTCTGACATTTTAAATACATAACAACAATTAATTAACTGAGAGTATAATCAATAGCTTAATCCAAAATGAAAGTAATTTCCAGTTGTAACTCTTGTCTCCATGTAAAGGGCAATTTGAAGTCAGTGCTGTTGTGCCTTGCATAAATGCAGGCAGCCCATCTTCTTTAGAGACCCTCATATTCATCCTGCTGCTGTTTAATGCTGTCAGTATTTAATAAACTCAGAGGACAGACTCCTACCAACACCAGGAAGCAACAAACTAAGCTTCAGCTCCTGCAAACGTTTTGTCAATAGCTGGATTAGATTTATTATTGGTAAATCTCACTAATCTGGCCTGTTCTGTCCTCCTCACAAATAAGTTATTTTTATGGACTTTTTATGTACAGTAATTGCTCTGAAATAAATGGACAAAATCAACTAAAAGGTGCTAATATGTGGAAACAGCCTCCTCTGTATCACTTTATATAACTCAGAGTATGCTGCTTGTACATCCCCATCTTTTAATGTCATGGCATACAGCTTACATTTGAGTTGTGTTGAACGTGATACAGAAATACTCACTGTCACAACTTTTACAGAAAAGTGAGCAGGGTCCTTGCTGAGACATGAAGCCGATACCTTCAGATGCTGTCAGATTAACAGATAGGAGTGCATGTCTGAAAGAGGCTTATCTGTGCCATGTTGTAGGTGTGGGCGTGCTGGCCATGATCATCATAGCAGTGTTTCTGGACAACATTGACCGGGATCAGGCCAACCAGTTTCGTGAGAACAGAGAGCCGTTCTGTCAGACATTTCTGGCCACATTCAGGCTCCTGAAGGACTGGAGGTTGTTGACGCTCATCCCTCTCACCATGTACAGCGGCTTTGAGCAGAGCTTCCTTTCTGGAGAGTACACTAAGGTGAGGAGATCTCCAAGAAATTCATCAGTGACCATGTTCTCCTTATTTTAGTGCAAATAAATGAGATAAAAAGAACACAGTAGTGCATGGGTATATAGTGCATTTCTATACATTTTAATTCTTTTTTTAGCTGACCACTAGAGGGCAGAGAAAGTCCTTAAACTGACAAACACGCACCCCTGACATACTGTCAAGCTCCTTTTAGCTGTTATTTCCAAAACCTGAGAAAAATATCTGGATCTTTTGGTGTTACATCACCCTCTTCTATTTAAGTTTCAATAATTGTTTAACAGTGAGTTGTTGTGTTTCTTTACAGAACTATGTGACTTGTGCTTTGGGAATCCATTATGTTGGCTTTGTGATGATGTGTTTTGGAGCATCCAACTCTGTTTGTTCTTTTCTCTTTGGGAGACTTGCTCGGTACACTGGGAGAGCTACACTCTTCTGTCTTGGTAAAAATCTCTTTCAGAGTTATGCAAATGCTGTATGAATGATTACTTTTAAAGAAGAAGCAGTATCCTGTTTGATCGTTATTTTACTATTTGTTTTACAGCTGCAGTTGCCAACCTTTCCTGTGTAATCGCTCTTTTGTTGTGGAGACCTCACCCCGACGAGCTGCCAGTCTTTTTTGTGTTTCCTGCTCTGTGGGGTATGGCAGACGCTATCTGGCAAACTCAGACCAATGGTGAGAAAATCCAATCAGGTCTGCGTACTCTGATAGATGGAGCACATACAATAAAAAAGTGATTTCTATGATATTCTTTGTCCTAATAATAACAAGAAATGCACTCAGAGAGCGCAGTACTCTGCCAAGACTGCTCATCCCTCCATATGGCATTGTCAGAAATGCAGCATTATTTTTTAGAAATACAGCATTTGTTTGTTAGTTATTGAACATAGAATGTGGCCATTTAACATAGATGTACCCACAAGCAAAATGATCTTGCACTGAGCACAGGCGTGGGTTAGTCATGTTTACGTTATGTACGGATACTGAATCACGTGACCTAAACATGTAGGAGACAGCGGGAATTGATAGGACTCGCAAACATCCCCACAATTTAATCAATTGTTCCTTGTGTCATTTTTGACAGATAAGTCACAATAAGTCCGCAACGGTCGATTTGTATTAGGATCGCAATCATGTGATCATCAGCAGTCAGCAGACATAGCACCTGTAGCCGCCGTGCCGCTAGCTCACAATAAGACAGAAATCTTTAATAAATCTGTGGATCCAGACTATAAGCCGCATCACTGCCAAAATCTATTCAGGCGGTGTTTGTGTCATTTCTGACCTTCCCTGAAAATTATATCCAAATCCGTTAGTCCGTTTCTGAGTAGTGTTGCTAACAGACAAACAAATAGACAGACAAACCAATGGCGATTGCCACATTACTCCGTCGTGTTTCTTGGCGGAGTAACAAACACAACAGTGGAGATGATATAATGTATTTTGACAGTATTAACAAGATTGCTGTGAAATTTCTGAAAATTCATAGTAGCACTGAGTGATTCATCAGTTTTAAATCAAAATCACTCCTTGAAACTATGCAATTACAAAATTGTTAATCTAATGTTCTTTAAAACCTACAGATTAAAACTTTAAATGGCCATTCATATATTTTCTGGTTTCTTTCCTCTTCTTTGACAGTAGACTGAATATCTTTGGGTTGTTGACAAAACACAATTGATGATGTCATCCTGGCTTTGGAGAACACGATTTTTTTCACCAATTTCTGATATTTTACAGACAAAATAACTAATCAACTAACCTCAAAGATAAACGATCAGCAATGTAAATAATCGTTATTGTATTTACAATTCTAACTGCCCAGAGAATAAAACTGTCACATCAACAAATCTGAAATTGAAATTTACACGTGTACTCCATAGTTCCTTGAACATAAACCATTTTTAATTCTACACACTATAATCTTTAGTGTGAGGAAAAGAAAAAGAAAAAAGAATCATTAAATCCACACTTATGTCTCTTCATTATTATGATTGTAAAATAGTTTAATGATCACACATAATACACATGGTTGTAAGTGCTGGACCTCATTAACCTAATTTACGTTGGTGATATTCACCCTCTGTCTTGCAGCTCTCTATGGCGTCCTCTTCCCACGGGACAAAGAGGCTGCATTTGCCAACTACCGGATGTGGGAGTCGCTTGGTTTCGTGATTGCCTTCGCCTACAGTACCTTCCTGTGCCTGGAATACAAACTGTACATCCTGGTGGCTGTTCTGGTGCTGACCATCATCACTTACCCCATAGTGGAGTACTACGAACACAAGCATCCCACAAAGCCCATTGAACAGGCGACCTACCAGAGTCACAAAGAAACCATTGAAACAGATGAGAGCAGGATCATTTGTCAGACACAAATGTAGACCGGTTCCATTTCAAAGAAAAGGTCATATTTTAAAAGTGTAATGCATTTCTCTTCAGCAATGTTCCAATGACTGCTCCTGAAGGATTTGGGTATGCCAAATCCATTTTTGGAACATGTCGGATGAATTTTTGTGTTGTTTGTGAGTTATAACTAAATATTCAAAGTGGCGGCTGTGGAAACAATAAGGCTTTGTTGATCCAAGAACCACCCATTAATTCAATAATTTTGAGTAAAATTATTCACAGCCAAACAAAAACACACATATTTCAAGAAAATAATTTTACTTTTTCATTTTTTTGATTTTTCAGGATTTTGTGAAAATGTCACAAAATTGCAACAGCGAGTCTTGGTGTAAACAAACATTACTACTTTATTTTTAACAGAGTCCGCAGATGATTAGGCATTGATGATTCAATAATATTAAAATAGTATCTTATCTGAAAATGAATTTTATTGATATGAAATTGTTGAATATGGCACAATAAAATGCAAATTAATTTAACAAGTCAAAACTGTAATTGCAATCCATGCTAGACTGCACTTCCACACAATAAAAAACTGTAAGAAAATGGTGTTATTACAACTTTACTTTTTTTTTACTTGCAAAAGTGGAATTTTATTACATCTGTTCTCTACAATTTGTTCATATTTACATTTTGCACTTTGCTTGAACATCGTAATGATTTCTGATGTCTGAGGACTCTTAATTGGTGGACGGCATTCTCCTTTGCGTCTCCTTATATGCAAAACTGAAGGAAGCAGTTTTTTTTTTTTTTTTTTTTAAATCTGTGACGCACAAACAAGCATCACACTTGTTGCATGCAGTTGATGTACAGTACCAGTCAAACGTTTGGACACACCTTCTCATTTAATAGTTTTTCTTTATTTTCATGACTATTTACATTGTAGATTCTCACTGAAGGCATCAAAACTATGAATGAACTCATATGGAATTATGCAGTAAACAAAAAAGTGTGAAATAAGTCAAAACACATTTTATATTTTAGAATATTTGCTTTGATTACTGCTTTGCACACTCTTAGCATTCTCTGGATGAGCTTTATGAGGTAGTCCATATGTGTTCATTTATAGTTTTGATGCCTTCTGTGAGAATCTACAATGTAAATAGTCATGAAAATAAAGGAAAAACAGTAAATGACATGTTGCATACACTTGTGGGTGCCGTCCTCAACTACCTTAGCAGGTAGCTGTAGTCTTTGGCCAGAAGCAGATGTCAAGTGGTGTACAACCTTCACTGAGTGTTTCAGCCCTCAACCACAACACTCTCCAGTTGGTGGGCCGGCAGTGACTGGCCAGCTCACTGCCCACCTACTCCTGGCCTTCAGCCTTCCTCCTCTCGCTTAAGGCTGGGTTATGAGATACTTGGAAATCCACTCAAGAGACCATGTGTGGCTTTATACTCTAAGAAGTTTGCCATTGTTTACACCACTTACAATATGGCATTTTACCGAATAGTAGCATTTCAGCAGTTAGTTTTAATTTCACGCCATGAATTGTTCATAAGGTGGTTACCACGGTGATCTCTGTGTGATGAATCGTATAAATGCCTGTATATCTGAACTTCTGCTGCAAGGAGTTCCTGTTCTTCTGTCAGTTTTCCGTGTGTCTCCATCCGCGTAGTTAGAAAAGTTCTGAGGTGCACGGCACGGAAATTTTCCACTTGAGAAGGGCCAGGTGAGGGGGTGTAGCTGCTAAAATGACGTAATTCATCCACACAGAGCTGCACGGACCTCACGGACGCGGCAAGTATAAAACAAGCTTTGCTCCAAATCCAACACGAGGTGCGTTCCGCCTCTTCCCCCATCCTACGAGCAGCTTGCTTCTTGCGCCGCTCGTCCAGGCCCAGAGCTGACAGCAAACACCATGCCAACTTGGCTGGGAAACTGCAGCACCCAATCTCCACTGGGAACAACCACGCCTGCTAGCCCTTGTCTCTGCAATCTTGGATAAGAGGCTGGTACTTTGAGCCGTTTTTCCATAAGTCGCTCCAAATGTAACTGTTGGTCACCATGGAGACCATGTAGCTATGTGGAGAAACACTGAGAAACCAACTCCGATCACTGGCAGCTCCATAGTCAGAAACGTGAAGCTAGCTACACCAGCGACCATAGTAAAATGCCTCCCAGGGGCCAGAGCGGGCGACATAGAAGCAAATTTGAAACTGCTGGCTAAAGATAATCGTAAATACAATAAGATTGTTATTTACGTCGGCGGTAATGACACCCGGTTACGCCAATCGGAGGTCACCAAAGTTAGTGTGGCATCGGTGTGTAACTTTGCCAAAACCATGTCGGACTCCGTAGTGTTCTCTGGACCCCTGCCAGATCTGACCAGTGACGATATGTTTAGCCGCATGTCGTC
>CM049579.1:22293228-22304832 GCA_027123335.1 Amphiprion clarkii | reverse complement strand
GTTCCATTGCTGGTTGTCTAAGTGGTGTACTGCAAACGACGTTGGCTTTATAGACAATTGGAGCTCTTTTTCTGGAAAACCTGGTCTGATTAGGAGAGACAGCATCCATCCCACTTTGGCTGGTGCAGCTCTCATTTCTAGAAATATGGCTGATTTTATTAGAACTCCTAAAGCATGACAACCCAGAGTTCAGACCAGGATGCAGAGTTGTAGTCTTCCACACCTCTCTGCAGTTGCCTCTCACCTGTCACCCTCCAGGTATTCAGTTAGCTTTACTGAGACTGTCTGTCCCCCGACCACCAAAATTCAATAAATTAAACAATTCAAAAATAAACAAAAGACATAGTAACCATAAAAATCTAATAAAAAATGAATACCACTATTTCAACTGAGTGAAGAAACAGGACAATTAAATGTGATCTGTTAAATATTAGATCTCTCTCATCTAAATCTCTGTTAGTAAATGATTTGATAACTGATCACCAGATTGATTTGTTCTGTTTGACTGAAACCTGGTTGCAGCAGGAAGAATATGTTAGTCTAAATGAATCAACTCCTCCTAGTCATACTAACTGTCACGTTCCTCAAATCACAGGTCGAGGAGGAGGAGTGGCAGCAATTTCCCACTCGAGCTTAAGAATTAACCAGAGACCTAAACCTAGTTACAGTTCATTTGAAAATCTCACTCTCAGTCTCTCTCATCCAGATTTGAAAGCTCAGAAACCAGTTCTATTTGTTGTTGTATATCGTCCTCCTGCTCCTTACTCTGAGTTTTTATCTCAATTCTCAGACTTTTAATCTGATTTAGTGCTCAGCTCAGATAAAGTCATTATTGTGGGTGACTTTAACATTCATGTCAACGTGGACAGTGACAGCCTTACGACAGCTTTTAATTCAATATTAGACTCAGTTGGGTTTTCTCAACATGTAAATAAACCAACTCATAGTTATAATCACACCCTTGACCTTGTTCTGACGTATGGCATAGAAATCGAACAGTTAACAGTATTTCCCCGGAACCCTCTTCTTTATGACCATTTTATGATAACATTTCAATTTACGTCAATGGACTGTATAGGAGTTAAGGATAAATATCATTACAGTAGATGTCTGTCTGACAATTCGGTGACTAAATTTAAGGAAATAATACCCTCTCTATGTAATTCAGCACAACTTACTGATAGTGTTGCACCTGTGAAAAAGAAAGTTCTATCTCAGAGAGGACCTGCTCCTTGGTATAATTCCCAGCTGCGGACTTTAAAGCAGACATCCCAAAAGCTGGAAAGGACGTGGTATTCCAGTAATTTAGAGGAAGTTTAAGTAGCCTGGAAAGACAGTCTAGTAATTTATAAAAAAAAAAAGAAAAAAAAAAAGCTCTTCGTGATGCCAGGACAACATACTATTCATCTTTAATAGAGGAAAACAAGAACAACCCCAGGTTTCTCTTCAGCACTGTAGCCAGGCTGACAAAGAGTCAGAGCTCTGTTGAACCTTATATTCCTTTAGCTCTAAGTAGTAACGACTTCATGAGCTTCTTTACAGATAAAATTATGATTAGAGAAAAAAATAATCTGGCCCTTCCTTCAAATGTCACAGATGTATCATCAAGTACAGATGCTTTAGAATTGGCTGTAAGACCAGATGGATATTTAGAATTTTTCACTCCTATACATCTCTCTGAATTAATTTCAACAGTTTCCACATCCAAACCATCAACATGTCTTTTAGATCCTATCCCAACTGAACTGTTCAAGGAGGCTTTACCTTTAATTAATTCCTCAATGTTAGATCTGATTAATCTCTCTCTAGTAACAGGCTATGTGCCACAGGCTTTTAAGGTTGCTGTAATCAAACCTTTACTTAAAAAGCCCACTCTAGATCCAGATGTTTTAGCCAACTATAGACCGATATCCAGCCTCCCATTTCTCTCTAAAATTCTAGAAAGAACAGTTGCAAATCAATTATGTGAACATTTACAAAGGAATAGCTTGTTTGAAGCGTTTCAGTCAGGCTTCAGAGTGCATCATAGCACAGAAACAGCTCTGGGGAAAGTTACTAATGACCTTCTCATAGCGTCAGATAATGGACTGGTCTCTATACTTATTTTGTTTGATCTTAGTGCAGCATTCGATACAATCGACCACAAACTTTTATTACAATGACTAGAACATTGTATTGGCATTAAAGGGACAGCACTGGACTGGTTTAACCCTTTGATGCATAACATGGATGAAAAGTGACCCAAATCCAATGGAAAATGGGTATCTCCTGATGTGGTCTACCCATCAAAGGGTTAAATTCTACTTATCAGACAGGTTCCAGTTTGTGCATGTCAACAATGACTCTTCTGAGCATACTAGGGTTACTCATGGAGTTCCTCAGTGTTCTGTCTTAGGACCAATACTGTTCACATTATACATGCTTCCGTTAGGCAATATTATTAGGAAGCACTGTATTAATTTCCATTGTTACGCTGACGACACTCAACTGTTTTTATCTATGAAGCCAGATGAAACTAATCAGCTAGCAAGACTGCAAGATTGTCTTAAGGACATAAAGACCAGGATGACCTGTAATGTCCTACTACTAAATTCAGACAAGACTGAAGTCATTATATTTGGCCCCAAACATCTTAGAGAATTGCTTTCAAAGCATATAGTTACTCTGGATGGCATTACATTGGCCTCCAGTACTACTGTGAGGAACCTCGGCGTTATCTTTGACCAGGACATGTCCTTTAACTCACACATAAAACAAATCTGTAGGACTTCCTTTTTCCACCTGAGAAATATTGTGAAAATCAGGAACATCCTGTCTCAGAGTGATGCAGAAAAACTAGTCCATGCATTTGTTACTTCTAGGCTTGACTACTGTAATTCCTTATTATCAGGTTGTCCCAAAAGCTCTCTGAAACATCTACAGCTGATCCAAAATGCTGCAGCCAGAGTACTGACAGGAGTTAGCAAGAGAGATCATATTTCTCCTATACTGGTTTCTCTTCATTGGCTTCCTGTTAGATCTAGAATAGAATTCAAAATCCTTCTTCTGACATATAAAGCTCTTAACAACCAATCTCCATCATATCTCAAAGACCTGATAGTACCATATTATCCTAGCAGAACTCTCCGCTCTCAGAATGCAGGCTTACTTGTTGTTCCTAGAATCTCTAAAAGTAGAATGGGAGGCAGAGCCTTCAGTTATCAGGCGCCTCTCCTGTGGAACCAGCTCCCAGTTTGGGTTCGGGAGGCGGACACCCTCTCTATTTTTAAGACCAGGCTTAAAAACTTCCTTTTTGACAAAGCTTATAGTTAGGGCTGACTGGGGGACCCTGACGGGGTGAGCTGGTGTTTGCATTTGCACAACTGACTTCCCCTCTTGACGTCCCTTTAGTTTGCCCCTAGTTATGCTGCTATAGGCCTAGGCTGCTGGGGGACCTCTCTTGATGCACTGTGCCCTTCTCTATCTACCTTTATATTTAATATATATACCATTATTGCATTACACTCACTCTGTTTCTCCCTGTGTCCTTTCTCCGAGTGTCCCTGGTCCCAGAGCTGGATGCTTCAGATCTGTGGTTATTCTCCCACCAACTGACCTAGTCTCCACCTGTGGGATGCTGCTGCTGACCTTCCTCCAGCCCACTGCTTCCAGCTGCCCATTTCCACCAATCTACTCTGCATTGCCCTTACTATACTTGATATGCTCATCTACATATTTTGGAATTTTACCACCAGGTATATATTAAGTATATTTAATGTCAGAGCCGTACACCATAGCAGTAAACTATAATCAGTTTCCATGTCAGTTGTACTTTACATGTATCATCTGTCTTATCATGCATGTATCAAATTGTGTGTTTTATGTTCCTTGTCCCCCCTACCCCTCTACCTTTCTACTTCTCAACCTCTTCTGTCCCTCTCAACCCGCCGGCTAGCAGGCAGCTGGGTTCCCCCACATAAAGAGCCGGCTTCTGCTCAAGGTTTTTTTTCCCTGTTAAAAGGGTGTTTTCCTTGCCACTGTCACCTTTTGGCTTGCTCTGGGGGTCAGGCATATGGGTTCTGTAAAGCGTCTTGAGACAATTTGACTGTAATTGGCGCTATACAAATAAAACTGAATTGAAATATAATGTGAATGATTTACTTTAACATGTGGCCCTGTGTAGATGCATTACTACTGCATGTGAGCATACCTGAATCTGTGCTTATACTTAGAAAATATAATTACAGATTCAGACTTATAAATTCCCTGATAGTTTGAAAGAAATACTAAAAGATGGAATATTACAAGAAAATCAAAACACAAAGACCACATGGGAAATATTGAATAGTGTTATTACTGTTACAAGAGGGGTCAGAGAACCCAGATGCAGGCACAGAAGCTGACAAACTGGTTTTAACAGAAAAAGGACTTTATTTAGAATAAACAAAAACCTAGAGATACAAGCTAAGGAGGAACTAGGAACAGGCAGGGAGGAAAGGCTGAAAGATGACAAGCAAAAATCTGACTGAGAAAACAGACCAGACGACAAAATTCAGCAAAGACTCTAAACTAACAACTGGGTTGAAATCTAAGTAAACAATAAATGAATAACCTAAATTAATCCATCAAAACAGGGTACCTACAATGGGAAGAAACTAAACTGAAGGGCTAGGTAGCAGACTAAGGGAACTCTGGAGATGGTAGAACACAAAACAGAATATCCACAGGTTGGAGACAGAATAGGAACAGAGGTGGGAATCCAAACAGGGAAAGGTGAGTCCAGGTGGGAAATCCAAACAGGAACTGGCAGGGGTACAAGGGCAGAGTCGTGTCCAAGAAGCTGTGGTGGTCATTGAGTTGTAGGATATGAGAGTCTATGGCTCAGCAGGGAGTGAATGACAGAGCTGGCTTGAATACAGGGAGGTGGAATTGCAAACAGGTGACTGGTGTAAACTAATTATGGCAGCTGATTCTCATTGCTGCAATCAGACTGCAGGCAGGTGGAAGATTCAGAGAGCAGAGAGACACAGGAGAGAGGAAGACAGGCAGACAGAGGGAGCCAGAGGGGCAAGACAAGGAGAGAGATGACATGGGACGAGTGAGGGAGAATAGGGAGAGACAGATGAGAGACAGGAAAAAGGAGGGAGAAAGAATAAAGAAGGACAGGGGACAGAGCAGGGACCATAACAATTACAGATAGAATTAGGACTGAATGCTATCCACAATATTATATGGACAATAAAAGAACTATTAAAAATAGTAATGAAGTAAATTCATTCAATAAATTATTTGTAAAAGCTGGACCAAAACTAACAAATGAAATAAAACATCCAGTGGCTACAATGGATGATGTTGAGAGTTCTGTAGATAGAAATCTAAGGTCAATGTTTCTAAACACTGTAGACAAATTGGGATTACTAGATGTCGTTGGTCAGTGTACACCAGACACATCCACTTACTGTAATGACATTATCTTGCAAATTGTAGAAAAGATAATAGAAGGGGTTGTAAAACGATTAATAGATATATAACCTGGCTTTTAACTATACGATTTCCCCAAATGGAATGAAGATTCCAAAAGTGGACAACCACATTTCTACTAATTATTGACCAATTCTACAAATCTCCAAGGTGTTGGAGAAGTTATTTATAAAAAGCTTTGACAATTTTATTTGTAAAAATTAACTATTATTGGACAGTCAGTATGAATTTAGATCAAATAGATCAACAACAATGATATTATTGGAGCAAACAGAAGAAATAGCTTCCATTGATGAGAAGAAATTCATGATAGGAGTTTTTGCAGATTTTAAAAAAGCATCTGCTATTTGAAATGATAAAATATTAATCAATAAAGTGGAAAAGTATGGCAAAAAAAGTAGTGGCAGTGGTTAAAAAGTTATATTAGTAGCATGCAAAAAATTTGGGCACGTTGGACAACAAAAATCAAGTCTGTTACGTTCAGGTACGTCCTATGAAGTCTCATAAGAGAGCCATCTGAAACACATGCACAGCATACATATTTTAATACCTAATAGTGATAAATTGCAGCCATTACAGGGTCGTACACAGGACTGATATACGATAGCTAGTGAACTAGCACTAGCTTACCCTCATATGTTGTCTAGTTCATATCATCTTGTCTTCGGCTTGATACTGCTGCATCGCCTCCCAAACTCTCCTGTGTGTCTACTCAGAGTTTTGACTCGCCGCTCTCAGCTTTCTCCGACTCTTTTATTACTTTGAATCTGACAGAAAGCCACAGACCGAGCAGCAGGTGTACCATCGCCTCCATGTCCATTATTATGTTGCGTTTGTGTCAGACACAAATGACGTTAAGGGACTTTCAGCCGTGCTATGACGACTCCACCCACGTTGAGGTTATATGGAAAAACAACTAAACCGAGCATGCCGAGTCCAGTACAGTAGTGGCAAGCCGTACCGCGCCGAGTAGGTGCTTGTCGAAACGCGGCTTTAGATAATAATGTATGGTGTTCCACAAGGGTCAGTGCTAGGACAACAATAGTTTATACTATCTTCAAAAACTCGTCCCATGAATTTGTTCTCGTCAAATATTTCTTCTGTTTGCTCCAATAATGTCGTTGGTGTTGATTTATCTGATCTAATTCCATACTGACTGTCCAATAATAGTTCTTTGTGTCGATAAAATCGTCAAACCTTTTCATAAATAACTTCTCCAACACTTTTGAGCATTGTGGAAGTGCTGATGAAGTGGTATCATTTTACCAATCTTCGTTCCATTAGGAAGACTCCATAGTTAAAAGACAGATTATATTACTTTAATAGTTTTACAACCCCTTCGTTTACCCTTTTTAGAATTTTCATGATTTTTTTTTTTTACCACATGTAGTATTCCCATCTTGTCTACATGTTTGAGAAACGCTGACCTTAGATTTCTATCTACAGAACTATCATCTTCACCCATTGTAGCCACGGGATGTTTTATTTCATTTGCTAGCTTTGGTCCAACTTTTATGATTATTAAGAATTTATTAAATTAATTTACAATTTCATTACTGTTTTTTATAGTTCTATTATTTTCCACAAAATGTTGTGGGTAGCCTTTAGTTCAAATTTTATTTGTAATGACACTGCTCAGTACTTTCCATGTGGCCTTTATGTTGTATTTTTTCTAATATTCGATCATAATATTCTTCCTTACAAACTCTCTTTTGTTAATCTTTTCTTATATATCTTATATCTGTATTCAGCTTCTGCAGTTCTCTTCTATATATTTTTGATTTGATAAGTTTTTCTTTTTACAGGCACTTTATAGTCACTTTGAAATCCAGGGTTTTTCTCAATATTGTGTTCTTCATTGACTATTTTGATGGGACAGTATTTGTTGTACAATGTTAGAAATATGTTCGAAAAGCTCTCACATGCTGCGTTAACATCATGTTCCTTTATCTATTAATCTCAAAATTGACACCTTTTTCCTCATTAAGCCACATCTCAGATACTATTTCATTAAACAGATTTTTTTTTTTACTTGTGTCTTATGTATTCTTTGTTTTTATCAAAATCTGTATATAAACTTCTGCTATTAAAATGAATAATTAATAATCCCTCATCAGATTTCTCATTGATGGTTTTCTGATCTGTAAATTATTTACAAATATGATTTAAGTTATTAAATAGATCACTATCAGGATCCACGCTTTGGTCATATTCATACACGTTTTGTTCAAAGTACTGAAAAAGTTTGAATTCATCTCCCTCCTGCAGCTCTAACTGACTCCCACTGTCCTCATGATCCAAACTAATGACTTCATCATCATCCAGATTGTTGAATGGAAATGAGATGTTCATGTCCTCCTTGCACTCACGTTTTATCCACCTAATGAACTGTCCGTAACGTAGAACTTGAGCAGTAAATGATAATAATTTGCTTTCCATCACTTAATTAACAAAAGTCCATCCAAACAAAATCATGTCTTCTGTGCCGTGGTTCTCTCTCTGTCCTCCACAGTCTGCTCTTCTCACTTGTCCATTTCTGTCATCTCTGTTGACTACTCACGCCTCTTCTGGTGGTCCATATAACTTTATTATCACCCTGCATGTTCTTTGGATTTCGTGCTTATTTTGCTGTGTTGGCATGTTGTTTGTGAGGTGCTCATTAATATACACGTTGGATGCTTTAAACTTTTGCCTTGCTTCAGTACGGCAGTCTTGTATTTTCTATTAACAAATTAGAATACAGTTGCTGGTGTCCGATTTTTTTTTTTTTAAGGCAGGCAGGTTTCAGTATTCTTTGTATCAACAGGTGTGTCGTTGCTGTGCAGGAAAGCAGTTACCTGCTACTTCAGTGATTGTAGTTTAGACTCTTGTGGATCCACATTATCTTCAACATTCTCAGTCACTCTGGTGTAAGACCAATGTTTGGTCTCCAGTCTGCTGATAAGTAGATCCTTTACTCTGGAGTTCTGTTACAAGTCTGTTTTAGCTCTCAAACTTTTTCCAGCAGCTCCATTATAACTTTCTGCTCCTAAACAACCTTCACTATTTCTTACTACATGCAGTTAAGTGATTTCTTTTACCCCCTGAACTTCGTTGTCTGTGACTGTGCTGGTTCTTCTTGGAGTTTCTTCTTGCTCAAAGCCGCTAATGTTCTGTGTCACTCCACAATGAACTCAATGATCTGTCTTCTGTTGTTTTAAAATTAACTTAAATTCAGCCGCCTGTACCTCTAATAAAACTTGTTTTTTACATCAAAAAGAGAAAATATAATCCGATCACAGCAAACATTTCTGCACATGTTCAAGGAAAATATTCAGGACAAAGAACCAGTGGCCTGACAGTGTCCATCTTTCACATGACAGCAGCAACATGTCTGGGCAGCTTCAATAATAAGAACTATTTAGAAAATTTACTATGTCTGACCATCTCCTGTGACTTTGGATACAGTTTTGCTGTGATCATATAAAGTGAATGATGAGTTAAAATGTTGTTTTGTTGCTTTTTTCAGAGTCAGCAGAGCAGGACCTCCATCCCTGACCAGTCGGAGGTCCCTCCAGACACAGAAGCACAAGAAGCAACTGAATTGTGTTCTGTGTTGAAACTTTGTGTGCATTGTGCCCCATACAAAAGGGAATTCTCCATCCATTAGCTGTTACTGCTTCATCCTGTAGAGGTTCACAGGCAGCTGCAGGTGGCCAGTCCACTGCAGAGAAAACACAAACAGAGACACAACCATATAAACTCACACATGCAGCAGATAAAGAACCAACAGGTAAGCTTCTATGTCTGTGTTTGGATCAGCAGGAAGTCGGAGAACCTGGAGAAAACAACAGTGCCACAGTATTGCAGGACAAAAAAAGACAGAAGAAACGTCTACAAGATGAGACAAGACTAAAGAACCCGCTGAGAGATCAATCAACAGAAAAGAAAAAACTGTACCATGAAGAGAAAGAAGGTGAAGAACAGCTGCAGATAACGATAAAGGTAAACCCTCTCAGTTCAGACGTTTCCACAGTCATTGTTGAATCTGTTTAAAGACTTCCTGTCATGTTCCAGTAGTGACAGTTACAAAACATACATTTCACACAGCAGACGTCTCCGTTCAGACATCAGTAAACTTTTGTCATGTGTGTTTCAGTTTCGTCCAAGCAGCTGACAGAGGAGCTCTGATCCCAGACTGAACACCTGAGAACGCTGGTTCACCCTAAGATGACGTTTGATCTGATCAAAGAATACAAAAAGAGAAAAACTCTAATAAAAGGTCAAAACAAGAGAATTCTGTTTGTTGAAATATTTCACATTATGAACCTTCCTTTGATGTTAGATTTTGGAGAACCACATTTTATGGTTAGAAAATATTAGCTAAAAATTTTAAACCACTGTGTTCTAAAAAACATCTCTGACCTCGCCCTAAAATTGTACATTTTAATATACTACTGGTTACTGGTTAAATATTCACTAAATCAGCATTTATAAACTGCATTTTGTATTGTGCGGGTTTTCTCTCTGCCTAATATCAAATGAATATAAAGATTAGATTGATGATCTTGAATATTTAAGTGTGAGAAATGGGCAAAAATAGAAGATTTCTCTCGGGGGGCAAATACTTTCACAGCACCGTATCATTCCCATAAACTCCTTCAGAAGCAAAATATATTTCTGAAGGGCTTTTTTCTAATCAGTCTAAGATGGAAAGAGAAGTTTTAGAGAGAAAATCGAAAACATCTTTGTGAAATTGTTTCTATCAGATTCATTGAATTGTGTAGTTGAACACATTCAAACTGTTTGTGACACTGACTCCTTATTGGAGGACGTCACCAGAAGACTTGTGTGTCCAGCAGATGTTAACATCTGTCTGTCAGTGCGCCAGTCCTCCATGATGGTTCTGTCAACACTGAGTAGAGAGCAGAGCTTTTTCACTCAGAGGCCTTTGATATTTGCTGTGGTTTGAACATTTGCAGCTTTGTGCTTTATTTGTATAGTCAGCTATTTCTAAACAAAATAACAATAATGATAATTAAATGATTTATTTAACAAAAAAAAAAAAAAAAAAAGCCTGATCAGACATACCAAGCAGCAGCTGGAGAACTATTTGTTGATGGAGATGAATGGATAATTTCTGGCATCATGTTCAGCTTCAGACCTGTGTGGAAGGACAGTCATTGCTTCTGTTGACAGCATTAAAGAGCTATTTTTAATACTTGTTTCTGGCAGCAGCTCAGCCAACCGCCAGCTATCTTCCATGTGGACAAACGTCCTCCTATTCCTTCACTAGGTTGAGCTTATTCAGTGAAACTCCAATGTCCAAGTTTCAGTGAATGCAACTCCAGTGTCCCAGCGCAGAGAGCGCAAAAGACACAGTTTGATTTAAGTTGAAGTTGAGTTGCACACAGACTTCACCAGAATAACTGAACACCTGTCTTGCAAGAAATATACTCTGCCCAGCTGAGAAACAGAGCCGAAAAGATGAACACACATCCTGGACAATGTCTTTTTGACAATCCTCCCCTCTGGCAGACTATAAAAGCCATGTTGTAAACCTGAGCTGGACTTGACCTTTACACCCTGTTGTACATTATCCCTGTCCATGTATCTCCCTTAGTGTTTTAATCACTTTAATTATTTACATTTTACCTCGATTGTTTACACTATCTATCTATCTATCTATCTATCTATCTATCTATCTATCTATCTATCTATCTATCTATCTATCTATCTATCTATCTATCTATCTATCTATCTATCTATCTATCTATCTATCTATCTATCTATCTATCTATCTATCTATCTATCTATCTATCTATCTATCTATCTGTATGATGGGTTTTGTCTCATTCCCTGCTTAAGTGTACAACTGTACAGCAGAAATAAACAAGATTTGGTACAAAAAACTGTTTTGCTGTCTAACGGAATTTGTTCTCCCATCATACTGACCATAAAATTGCAATTACTTTTTGCTGTATTTATTTGAGCAAAAATATATATTTTATAGATATTTGCTGTAATTTCAAAGAAAAAATCTATATGTTAAGGACTGAAAACTGGCAATAAAGTTTAATATGTATACAAAGAATTAAAAGAATATATGCTGTTATTCTACAGATATTCCGTTTTGGTAAATTGCGGAAATCATGTAGTTAAATC